>AP025057.1:29893736-29966944 GCA_036186865.1 Eustoma russellianum
TTATGGAACAAATCAAACTAGTGTGGTACTTGATGAAGCTGTAAAGCTTAGTTACGCAGCATTAGCTTCTCAATGAATTTGATTCTTAGGCTATTATACTATGCAAATGTATCAATCATAAATATACTTCAACTTCAAAATATTATCACAGTTAATTTTTCAAGATAATGTAAAATGACTTGATTCTCCTTCTTTGGCTACTTCTGGAAAAAAGAAATGGAAAAGCTATAGAGTCCTTCTAAAGAGACGTCCTTCATGTAGAGGTTGGAAGCGGGTTCACATCCCCCCACCGTAACTCCGTCACCGTGTTCGTCACTGCACGACACATGGCAGCAAGGTGGATGGTGAGGCTAGATGAAGGTAACCCTCATCTAGTCTCACCACCCCACCCTGCTGCCACGTGTCGCGTGGTCATGAGTGAAGTGAGGAGAATACCAGTGAGGTGATCTCATCCGGTTTGAAGCTTTGGAGAATTATGTGTGGATTCGTTAAAGTTTTGCACCTTTTTTTTCATTTTTTTTATTAAGTGTGTATGTTTTTAGTGATTGTTTTAGAAAACCAAAGAATTCTTTCTCAAGTCGTTCACATATTATATGGCGCAAATTCATCTAAATACATACTTTTGAGACGAAATTGCTTTGACTCATGCGTTAAAATTAATTTGTTTCGGGCTACATAAGTTTGCCGCTTTTCCTGAAATTGACCTTAAGCATAGAACAAAACTTGTTTTCTATTGTTGAAGCAGAACAAGTGTACCAGAATGTTGGTGTGCTCAGCTTTACCCTATGTACCGAGATCGTGATGTGTGTACAAAAAGATGACAATAATCTTGAATTAAATAAAAAAACACCGTATTTCAGTAGTATAGGTCAAGCATACCAGGATGACAGTATGCTGCTCTTTGGCCCATACAGTGAGACCACATTATGTGTGTGTATATACACACACAACAATCAATCATGATAGTTCAAGAAACACCGTATTTTGATGACATAAATCATCATCATCATCAACAACAACATTACTTTATTGTCTTAGAGGCTCGTACCTAAAGCGGGGTATAGGGGGTCAAATGTACGCAACCATACTCATGTGTTAGAAACACACAGAGGTTGTTTTCCAATGATCCATAAAGAAATTTGCGTGTCGATCAACTGTTACTTCACAATGTAAGAAGCGCGCAGCTAATTTGGTGAATCATTTTGTTTTATTCTATCATATTCTAAAGTCAAGGAAGAGTTTGTCCTTGACTCCATTAGAAATGGAAATGATGACCTAAATCATCGAATTAGTATATAACTCAACTTCATTAATTTAAATTGTGCTTGGTGCAGCATAAGATGAAGTAAAACCTGTTTTAGTTCTATGCAATATGGTTTTCAAAATAGCACAATTTGGTCGGCATGCAACATGGATAAGCTAGATCTGAGACTAGTTCAGATTCGAAGAGTCAATGGCGAGACAAAATATAAGGCCTCCAATCACGTATTATCATGTGTACAAACTAATTTTTTTTAAAAAAAAAGAATTTTAAACCGCTGATCAGTTTGTACACATAATGACGCATAATTAAAAGCTTCATATTTTGACTCCTCGTTGGGCTCTTCCAAAACGAAAAGTATAATAGCACCAAAGTGAATTTTGTGAAGTCGAGACCGGCAGACGGCCGTCTTTCGCGGCTTTTTATCCAATAATTCTCCGACTGCACGAGCTTTGTTGTTTTTGGCAGTTTTGTTTGGTGCATTTAGGGAATTTTATTGGTTTGGAGAGCAAAATACCAAATTCTTAGACTAGCTGTGTAGATAAAGCAAATTAGAATTTTTTAGCTATTTTTTAGATAGAAAGACACAGGTCAAGGTATTTAACAAGTTAATTGAAAAAAACTCAAAGACAATAAATAATACATTCTTACCAAAATCACATACATTAATTTGAGTAAGATACTGAATTGATGTGAATTAACACATGTTACATCTGGGAAGAGTAATAGTCATACAAACAATAACTCCATTTCAAACCGCCGAAACTTCTCTGTAACCGCCGAAACTTCTCCGTAATTCTTGGATCTTCACCGCTGCAAGAACACCGGTGCCTGAGGAATGCTCAAGCGTATCAAAGATGGATGAAGACAACCCTTCTCATCGTTGTGTGAAGAAACATAAACGTCCTGTGGTCGCTGATCCCCCATCTCCTTCTGGCCAGGCATGGCAGTCGGGCAAAGTGTGGGCGGTCTACTGCGGAATCATGTTCCTCCACCGCCGCTACCTGCAGGTGACAATATTTACACCGGTGATGATGAAGAGGATGATGAAATTGGACGTAATGATCAAATTGAGAGTGACGGACCGTTAGAAATTTGTGACATAACTGATGGATCTTCCACGCTAGGTTTAGGAAGGGTTGTTGTCAATGTGCCGTCCGAGGAATGTAAGGAACTATGGCGTTCGTGGTGGCGTGCACTCATTGTAAAACCATTAGGCAGGACTATTACATACAGGGTGCTGGAGTAGAGGCTCTCGGACATGCAACTAACCGGCTTCTGCACCTTATTGATCTTGAGGATGGATATTACGTTGTTAGGCTTTACTCTAAGGAGGATTATACGTATGTGCTAGAGAATGGACTATGGACGATTCAAGGGCATTACTTAACAATTTCTAAGCTTCATCCTGGTTTTCTTCCATCAGCAGCGACCATATCTGCAATGCTCGTCTGGGTAAGGATCCCACAATTACCTCTTGAGTTCTTCAATGAGTCCGTGCTAATGCGAGTGGGTGATAGTTTGGGGAAGGCAGTTAAAATCGATAGTAACACCATGAATGTCTCACGTGGGAAGTACGCATGCGTGTGTGTTGAGATCGATCTCCTCCAGCCGCTAATATCAACGGTAATTATTAATGGTCATCAGTTTAAAGTCGAATATGAAAGTTTACATCAAATTTATTTCAAGTGCGGAAGGTATGGGCATCGTGTAGAGGATTGTTCACCGCATTGTCAAGATAATATGGAGGCCCCTATTAATAATATCCACCATCCTCCGAAACAAGATTCACCTACGGAACCTTTTGGGTCTTGGATGATAGCGAGACATAATACCTGGAAAAAAGTTTCAACGTTCCAAGCTGCTGCCGAGGATGGTCGTAAAGCACCCAATAACTCATCAAAACCCAAACCCGTCCCTAGTATATCTAATCCTTTGACTGACTCTCGATATGAAGCCATTGCTGTGGAGGGGGAGATGATATAACGGACAGTACATCTGTCTCCATTGAGGAAAGCCTTCGTTTTATTCCAGACACAGGACCTCGGGCGAGTTTGAGAACTTCCACAAAAGAACAGATGCTTAAGCAATGCGAGAAGAAAGCTAAAGGGATACTGATGAAAGAGCCTACAAAGGTCAGGGTTCAAATATCTCGATCAACGTTGAATGAGTCTGCAAATGGTGCTGGACGAAAAGACCGTAGGCTGCTTACTCGCAATACAACTTGTGCGAGCATGGGGCAGTATGTGTTCAGCAGACCAAATCCTCTGCGTGACATTACTAATGCCGACATGCTAGTCTTAAATGATACGAATGAGGGGGGGAAGCTAGCAATCCTCTTATCAGTAAGGAAGCATCACATTCTGATCTTGGTAATCTCATTAAAGTGCATCCGCCAGACACAGTGCAGAATGTTGATGAAGATGCTGATGTACAATGGTCATGAATCATGATACTCCGTTTATGGACTTGGTGGATACATTGTTGCCTAACCAGGAGGAGGGTCAGGCAGCCCTCCAACATTAACTCTTTTTATGACGATCCTGTCATGGAATTGTAGGGGTGCAGGGTCCACTGAAATGCAACGTGTAATTATTCGACTTGTCCATGATCATAATCCAGACATTTTGTTTTTGTGTGAAACTAGAGTTCCGAGTAATCGCAATCGCCGTGTTCTGAGGAATACACATTTCACACATATGGTTGCGGTAGAAGCAAGGGGGTTTTCCTGCGGTTTATGGTGTTTATGGAATAACGCCCGTGTCCAGTTACAGGTATTATCTTACACATCGCAAATTTTGAATGTTGGACTTATGGATGGGGGTGCGATATCCTGGGTGCTGTCTTTAGTGTACCCTTCTCCCACGCCGTCCATCCGGGAAACACTATACACTTACGTGGAGGAAATGAATCAACGGTTGAATGTTCCTTGGCTTTTATTTGGTGACTTCAATCAAGTAATACGCCAGATAGACAAACGAGGAGGTCGTCATGTACATGGTTCTGAGGTTGAAATAATGCACCGCATGGTGGATGAATGCCATTTGCAGGAGTTGGATTTCACGGGTCCACAATATACATGGTCTAATAATCAACATGGCCGATTACGAATTGAACAACGATTAGACCAGTGCTGGGTAAATATGAAATGGTACTTGCGCTTTAGTCAAGCATCGCTGCAGCACCTGCCAAAGACAGTTTCCGATCACAATCCTCTTTTGTTATCCACAGAGAATACAATGCATAATATAAACGATAATCGATCTTTCAAGTTCCAGGCGTGTTGGATGGAGCATAAGATGTTTGCATCGTTTATGCAGTCTGCTTGGTGTGCGATTGAGGGTGACTTCGGTCGAACAGTAAGCGAATTCACACAACGGGTGGAAACTTGGCGCAGGGAGGTTTTCGATAATCTAGTCCAACGCAGGAAGAGGTGTATAGCCCGTTTGACAGGAATTCAGCAGGCTTTGTCGGTTAGACCCTCCCACTTCCTGTCCCAACTTGATATGAGCTTGCGTGAAGAGTATCAACACATCTTACGGCAGGAGGAAATTTTCTGGCTCCAAAAAAGCAACTTACACTGGATATCAGAAGGTGAACAGAACAGCAGGTATTTTCATTTATCAGTTAAAGCGCGCCGTAATTCAAACACTTTCCACCGTCTCCAAGATTCTCACGGCGTGTGGCAAGACAATCCGACAGTAATTGCGACATTGATCCAAGAACATTACCAGCGTTTATACTCATGTTCTGGAAGGGCCGATATTTGTTTTGATACTGTGACTATCCCTGCTTTAAATCATTCAGACTGCGGATGGCTTAATTTCCCGGTGTCAGCAGTGGAGGTAGAGACGGCGATATTTCAAATGGGGCATATAAGGCCCCAGGACCGGATGGCCTGCCACCAATATTCTTTCAGAAGAATTGGCATATTGTTGGCCCGTCGGTTGTATCTTTTGTCTTGCAGGCATTCGAAAAGCCGCGGTTCCCAGTCAGCATGAATAGTACTCTTGTCTCCCTCATTCCAAAGGTGCCAAGTCCAGAGAATCCATCATAGTTTCGCCCAGTAGCTTTGATGAATGTGATGGTCAAAGTTATTACAAAAATTATTGCAAATCGTCTTAAATCCGTCATTGGTAAGATAATTTCTTCAACACAATGTGCATTTGTTCCGCGCCGGCAAGCAGCAGATAATATCATTCTGGCAAGTGAATTGATGCATATCATGAGAATGAAGCAAGGGCGTTCGGGATATATGGCTTTAAAGATCGATTTGGAAAAAGCTTATGACAAGGTACATTGGCCGTTTCTTAGATTTTTACTGTTAATGGTTGGATTCTCTCCACAGATGACTGATTTAATTATGTTTACCATCACATCTTCATCTTTGTCTGTAATATGGAATGGCAAGCGTTTGGACCCGGTCCACCCTCAGCGGAGTATTCGCCAAGGTGACCCCCTTGCCCCATATCTTTTCCTGTTATGCATGGTGGTATTGAGCCAAAAAATCCAGGCCGCTGTTGATGCAAAGTTATGGGTACCCGTTCGTACATCTCGCAACGGTCCAACTATATCACATTTATTTTTTGCGAACGATCTATTGTTGTTTGGTGCAGCGACGACCTCAATGGAGAATATCATGGAGCAGATTGTACGAGAGTTCTGTTGCATTTCTGGCCAAAGTGTAAGTGTCATTAAGTCGCGGGTGCTTGTATTTAAAAACATTGTGACACATTTCCACCCGCAGATCTTCACACGGATGGGGCTACAGACCACTTCTGATTTTGGTAATTATTTGGGACTGCCTTTACTACATGGTCAAAATACAAGGAGAGCATATACTTATATTCTTGACAGGATCCGGTCAAGACTTGGTGTGTGGCAAATGAAGAATCTATCCATGGCATCCAGGCTTATTGTGATTCAAAGCATGATATCTTCAATGCCAATGTATATGATGCAGATGTTACGTCTATCTGTTAGTCTACTTGCTGAGATTGACAGGAACACCCGTCGTTTTCTTTGGGGGGGGAATATGACCAAAATCAGACAGGGCACTGGATTGATTGGCAGTCTATATGCAAGCCGAAACATAGTGGGGGATTGAATATAAAGCGGTTGCGTGAGATGAATCTTGCCATGCTTGCGAAACTGGGCTGGAAGATTCTGACACGACCTGACTTGTTATGGGTGCAAGTTCTTAGGGGCAAGTACGGAGATTTATTCAGCGAACGGGTTCCACAGGGTGCGTCTTTGTTGTGGCGTCACATAAAGAGTACAGTCCCTTTATTACACGTGGGTTTGGATTCTAATTCGATTGGTATTGAATCTCCACAGTGGGTAGGCAATTCATCGGGGAAGTTTTCAGTTGCAAGTGCCTATGCACTACAGAGCTTATCAGAAATACAGTGCAACCACAAATACCATGGAAACGGATTTGGTCGTTCAGGGGGCCGACTCGCTACAATTTGCTACTGTGGCGTATTTGCCATAATTCTTTGCCAAGTAAGTTTATTTTATATACGCGTCGTATCGCTTCTGATAGCTGTTGCGGTGTGTGTGGACAAAGGGAGAATCACAACTTGCATGAACTTCGTGATTGTAACTGGGCTCGGCAGGTTTGGAAAGCACTGATACGTAAGGACGTTTGGACGGTATTCCTTCATTCTACGGACGCGTCGGAGTGGGTTATGGAGAATCTTCAAGCATCATGGCAACCATAGGGGTGCGCATTTGAATTGCGATATATATATATCGTGATGCGGTGGCATCCATTTGGTATTGGCGAAATCAGTTGCTTCACGGCCATATTCATCAGTTCCCGCTCTCATATCAAGTAGTGCGAGATATTTTTAGCCGAGTTAATTTACAGGCTCATGTACAACATTTACGGTGTAATCATGATATAGTTGTGGCAGGATCATGTGAGAAACGATGTATGCAACTTTTTGTACACTTTGCTGAAATGAAATTTCCCCCTTTCCGAAAAAAAAAACTCCATCTCAAATAACAACAATTTATATAGGGTTTGAAATTTTGAACTTGTTTTGATGGTAAATGCTATCACTTTTTGGTGAAAGAAAGTGTCCCAACCTTAACCCCACCTCTATGCTCCTGTTTAATGAATTGAAGAAGACCCTGACTTATAGAAAAATAAAATGTTTACACACCCTTTGAATTGGCATCGATATTTTCCCATAAGTTTCATTAGAATATAATTTGATCATTACTTATGAAACTAAAAAAGGCCATGATCTTCATCTTGCCATAGTTTGTCAAGCCATTTAAAAATTGACCCTAAATTATTACTGTTTTTGTTACTATTTTTTCGTTGAAATATACTGGATACGGATGATGATGAAGAATTTAGTCCCTGCATGATTTATGCACGTTGTGGAGGTGAAAAAACATGTTCGGCCCACAGAAGATGACGTTATTTGGTGTGGGCTGGATGGGTGTCCCATCACAAAACCACTGGTATGGCCCCTTCAAATCTCACCGACACAAAAATTGGGGAACAAATCTCCTGACCCGAGGGTATTAAATGACCCAGCGACACGTGACACACAGGGGAGGTGATGAGGCTGGGTGGAGGTCACCCGCACCCAACCTCACTATCCCTGTGTGACACGTGGCAGGCGATCCCAAAGGGGGTGAAGGGCTGGGGGTCAGAGGATCTCGTTCGCAATAATTTTTGTCTCTTACCCCTACAAGTTAAAAATGAATAATTACGAGTACACCTGCTGTGCTATGACGTAATTATTTTTATATCATTTTTAGTTTAATTCAATAATTCTTGTTTTTGGAATAAACTAGAAATAAGAGTTTTCGGTCAAAGTTAAAGAAAATTACCTTTTTAGTCTAAAATCACAAAAGGTACAAAGGTAAAATGTTTTAAACCAGAGAGAGCGTCATGAATCATATGTCAAATCATATGAGTATAAAAGATAATAATTTTTAATAACTTTGAACTTTTGTTTCTAGTATAGTCTAAAAATAGATAGGTTGTAAAGGTCAAATTTTAAACAGGGAATCTAAAATTCTTACACTAAAACACAGGAGTGCAAGAATAATTATCTTATTTAAAATTAAAATAATAAAATTAAAGCAGTGGTAAACAAGATCTTTCTAATCATTTTCGGTAAATGACATGACAACTTAATAAAATTTTTAACTGAAATAGAATAAAAGTAATAAATAAAGTGACAAAGTAAAACGTAAAACTAAAAAATAAAGTAATAAGACCCCAATACAAGAACTTCCTACGTATGTCATAATCTGAGTCTTGATCTGTTGTGCACATTTAATCTGATCCAATGATATACTCAAGACACAACATATTATTTCGTTAATCCTAAAAGTTGAAGTCGTTGTCACCAGCCCCTGCATTTGCTCTCCGTACAGACTGCTGCTTTAGCAGGAGAATGGGCTCCAGTGAGCCTTCAGCAACATCGCAAGAAAACTACTACATGGTCAGATTTTACAACAAAGAAGACTATGACCTCGTCCTGGAAAAGGGACCTGGATAGTTATGGGTCATTACCTCACAGTGTCCAAGTGGAAACCATACTTCAACCCAGCGCAAGCACAAGTATCAAAAACACTGGTCTGGATAAGACTCACAGGAATACCTGTTGAGTTCTTCGACCCAGAGCTACTAATGGATATTGGAAATATGGTGGGAAGAGCTACCAAAGTTGATGAACATACACTGAAGGCAATAAGAGGTAAGTATGCGAGGGTATGTGTGGAACTTGACCTAGAAACAACACTTACGGCCCAAGTCAAACTCAAAGGACCAAGACACTAATTACAAAAATTAGAGTATGAAGGATTGTATACAATATGTTTTGGATGTGGAAAATATGGACATAAGAAAGATGAATGCAGGACTACAAACCCAGAGAAATCAGTATAAGAAATGAATGAGGGAGTCCAAACAGCCAAACATAGCTCGAATCCAACAGAAGAGAGGCCATTTGGGCCATGGTTGATCCTAACTACCAACCGGAGAAGAAGGCTGGTGACAACACTGGACCAACTAGGCCACCAGCTGGTAGGACAGAAGGGCACATAACTCACCAACCCTGCACGCTGGCAGATGGCGGGTACAGATCCAGCAGCAAAGTCAAATAATAAAAAAGGAGAGCACATGTCAGCAAAACAGGTTGCCACCAAACAAGATAATTTAATACATGCACAGGAGAAGCCAATTGGGTCCTGGTTCCAAATACTGGATGAGGAAGAGGGCCAGGGAACACTACTGACGGAATTGGGCCAGATGGTCCTTGACTTTACTCAAGCCCAATCCGACGAAAATAGCCTAAAGCCTATTCTAAAAAATAGACAAGATATTGGTCCTGCTGACCTTAGACAGAGAAGAGGATTTCAGATTAAAAACAAGTCCAAGGCCAAGGTAATAAAGCCAAAGCCCACATCTCCCACCCAGTAAAATAAGGACCCTAACCATAATAGGGTCCTTATCGCTGCCCCACTCAGCATTCTACCAAATGATCCACCGGCATATGACTTAAGAAACCCATGAGAGTATGAGAGTACCCAACCCTGATGGAATCACGTAACAAACCCCAAACCAAAAGAGCGCCGCCAAAAAAAGACCATCAACCACAAATTACCTATGAAGATCACAACATAAAAGAGTAACCTCCAGATCAAATAAATCTAACCCCAACAGCCACTAGCACTATGGAAATTGAAGGAAAAACCGACATCCTCCAAGAGCCAGAGTGGGCACAGACAGAACAAAATAGGAATGCAACTCAGGTAATTGATATGAATCAAGAGCAGGTTGACCTGCAACTACCACACAAGATTAAGTGATGAAGCTAATCCTATGGAATTGTAGAGAGGCATGTTACCCGTGGTTCTTTAGACATTTAAAGGAAATAATAAATATTTACCAGCCTACAATAATGTGCCTGGTAGAAACCAAAACTAACAGTAATAAAGCATGCAGAATTCTGAAGAATTTTCACTTCACAAATCTGACAGTGGTGGAAACCAGAGGCTTTACAGGAGGAATTTGGTGTTTCTGGGATGCAACCCAAATAGATATCCATGTAGTCAATTGTAATACAAAACACCTAAACCTTACTGTTGTGCATAACAAGAAAGTGACATGGGTCTTATTATCTATGGTGTATGCATCACCCAAATACAGGAGAGACAAATTCTCTAGAAAGACTATGAAACTATTGACAAACAAATAAGTCAACCCTAGTGTATCATGGGAGACATCAATGGGGTTCTTACCGAATCTGACAAAATTGGAGGAAAGATGGTGTCGCCAACAAAACATAAAAGCATATGGAAAATGATCAACACCTGCGAACTGCTAGACCTTGGATTCTCTGGACCGGCCTATACTTGGTCCAACCTAAGACAGAAAGAAGAATGCATCCAAGAAAGAATGGACAGAGTATGGGTAAAATAAACAGTGGCAAATCCATTACCAAGAGGCATATGTCCAACATCTAACTTGTACCCATTCAGGCCACCACCCAATATGCCTCCATACAACTGTCAGCAATCAAAAACACCAAAACTCATTCTTTAGATTCCAACTAGCCTGGTTGAAACATAAAGACTTTGAAAAGTTTGTGGCAACTAGCTGGAAGAATGGAGAGAACATCAAGGATACCATAGGGCAATAGACAAAGGCGGTCAAAGAGTGGAAAAGAAATGTGTTTGGGCACATTTTCAAAAGAAAACAAAGATGTTTGGCAAAAATTGGGGGGATTCAAATTTCAAAAACGAAAACCAATTCCGATTTCCTCAAAAACATGGAAGCACAACTACTCGAAGAATATGAGGAAATACTAAAACAGGAGGAAACATACTGGTTTCAGCAAGAAAATTTAAATGGCTGTCTGGGGAGAAAGAAACACAAGATACCTACACTTGTCAGCATTAAGAAAGAAGAGGAAAAAAAGAGTGCATAGTCTCCTAAATAAATCAGATAACTGGACTGAAGATCCCGAGGAGCTTAGGACCATGGCTAGGGAGTTCTAAGGGGACCTATATGCTACAGAGGCCACAACAACACTAAGCACCCCAGGAGACTATACTACCCCAACTGAGCAACAGATAAAAACAAAGCCTAAACCGAGAGGTAACTGACAAAGAAATTGAGATTGTTGTGAAGCAAATGGGGCTGTATAAAGCAGCTGGACCCGATGGACTACTTGCTGTTTTCTATAAGAAATACTGGCACATTGTTGAGGAGGATGTAACAACATTTGTAAAGTCAGTATTCCAAACCAAAACCTTTGACAATACAATGAAAAAAAATACTCCTATGCTTAATCCACAAACTGGAAAAGCCTGAAACCATGGCTCACTTCAGACCCATAGCACTATTCAATATGCTAATAAAGATAATTAGCAAGGTCATTGGCAACAGACTCAAAGGAGTCCTCATATCAGAAACCCAATGCAGTTTTGTGCCAAGCAGACAAGGAATTGACAATGTCATCATTGTGCAAGAAATGCTCCACACAATGAAAATGAAGACATGAAAAAAGGATATATGGTGGTAAAATTGGACCTTAAAAAAGCCTATGACAGAGTCAACTGGGACTTTCTAGAGATCATTCTAGGACAAAGTGGACTTAATTCAGGTCTTATTCAGACTATCTTATACTGTCCCAAGTCATCAGCACTACATGTATTGTGGGAAGGAAAGCCACTTGAAGAAATCAAACCCATAAGGGGACCCAGACAAGGAGATCCCTTTGCCCCCTATCTATTTGTCCTATGCATGGAATCTCTCAGCCAGCTAATAAGAAAACAGATTGACCAGGGAAAATGGAAAGAGGTCAAAGCAACAAGAAAGGGTCCCAATGTCTCACACATTATGTTTGCAGACGATCTTATCCTATTTGGAGAAGCTATTGAGACACAGACCCAAGTTATGCAGCAAACATTACAATGTTTTTGTGGATGGTCAGGGCAAAAAGTCAACACAAACAATTCCTGAGTATACTTCTCCTGAAACACCTCAAGATATCTGAGACAGACACTAAGTAGAATGTTTGATATCCTCTGGACATCAGAACTTGGAAAGTACCTTGGCATTCCTATGCACCAAAAGCGGATAACCCAAACTACCTTTCAAGACGTAGTTGATAAGGTGAAGATGAATTTAGCAGCTTGGAAGATGAAGGTAATGACCAGAGCCACTAGACTAGTCCTAGTACAGTCGGTAACCTCCGCCATTCCTGCATATTCTATGCAAGTTGCTAAAATACCAGAGAAAAATCTAAAGGAAATTGAAAAGCTAAAAGGAAATTTTCTATGGGGGACACATAAGTAAATAAAAAAATCCACCCTGTTGCCTGAGATCTAGTATGCAGACCAAAGAGCCAAGGGGGTTTAGGCATAAGAAAATTGAGATAGACAAATTTAGCCTGCTGGTCAAACTTGGGTGGAGACTCCTTAACAACAGACACTCCCTCTGGGGGAGAATACTTTGAGAGAAGTATGACACACTCCTGGGTACTACACCAACAAAACCAATTGCATCTTACCTATGGAAAAACATTAGGCATGCCCAAAATATACTCAGGGTGGGTAGCCAACCACTGGATGAGGATCAACACATATTATCAGACCAAGATACCCCATGGACTTGGGAAGGATGTACACATTTTAACATGGGACTGGCCTATGACCTACAAAATCAACCTCCAGACAAACATGCAACACCAAAATGAAGACGCATATGGGAAACAAAGGGGCTTCAAGGGGGAAACATGCTAAACTAGCAAATAAGACACAGAAAGTTACTCACAGCTGTGATTTTGAATCAAAGGGCCATACTGGACCTGCCACGATGCAAACGTCTGCAACAGAGAAGCTGAATCGATCCTCCATGCGGTAAGAGATTGTCAATGGATCTCTAATGTATGGAAACTACTCAATCCAAGAGAGAAATGGCACCACTTTTTCAAGGAGAAGGATGAAGAGAAATGGATCGACTGGAATCTCAATGAAAGAACACATGAAGAAGTTCTCAGCTGTAGATGGCCTTACCTATTCAGAGAAGGACTCCTAACGGCTTGGTAATGACGAAATCAAGTGCTCCAGAATAATATTGTGCGTCCTCCACAATCTGGAGAAGTGCGAAATCAGATCCACCAACGAACCGTTCGAATGGAGAAAGCTATGAAAGGAAAACGAGATGATGAGGAAGAGAATACGACAGAAGGACGAGACAAGGAAGCCTCAAATCGAAAGAACATCAGATAGAGTGCAAATGCATGTGGAAGAGGAAAATGTAAGACGGTGAAAATTTATGTCGGTTGGTAGCTATTTAATAGGCTGTGCAGCTGTACTCTAAATAAATAAAAGATCCGATTTCCACTAAAAAAGAAAAAAAGGACACAACATATTTGAGAGATCCAACTTTTTTTAGACCCTACCAGATTTGAAAATTTGGGCCCACTAAGTCTGTTGTGTCTTGACACGTCATCACACATCTTAAATGAACACAGTAGATCTAATTTGCAAAATCTATAATGCATTTATAAAAAAGACTTATGACCAGAAACTCCAACCGGACCCTTATCAACCTGTCTCACGGTGCGATAAGGATGAAAGTCGGGTGTCCAAGGCCCGCTATGGTAGAGTTTGGACTACTCAGACAGCTACAGAAGATACCCATGCAAACTAGGAACACCTAGTCTGGCAGAGTTCGTTCTAGTAGCAGTGGGAACACCCACTCTAAAATCGAACTCTTGATTAACCACGTCCTTGTATCTATGTCATATAGATGAAACACCCAAATGAATACACCAGATTATATCTCTTCCAAGCCATGCATTAGTTCAGGAGCAGCATTGACCACTGACGATGCAGTCAATTACAGTGCAGATTGAGTTTATTGCGTATTCTTTATTTTAAATATATAGTGTCGCGTGAAATAGACGTTATATACGTCATTAAAATTGTATCAAATTTTAAGTTTGGCCTTTTTTTTTAATTATTGGTGGTAGGTAATATAATTTTCTCTATATTGGTGGTTTACAAAAAATAATTTTTAAACAAAATATAATTCAAGCAATTTTTTAGAAGAAATAGGCAACGTTTTAGGATGTCTAGAAAAGGAATACATAAATGGGATGGATGAAATATTTTACCGTCTATGCCGCTGCGTGTTTAGGAAAACGGAAAACTTATGTATGTGTAATGTCATAGATAAAATGTGACAAATGATCTTTTATCGTATCATTGATCTCATGTTTATCTTATCAAGTGAAATTATGCATATATGTGTCTTTTACATGACGAATCGACATTTTCTTTATTTGACGTGTAACTTTTCGTATATCATTATTTTGTTATACCGTTAGTTATCTCTTAAAGGTATCTTCGATACACTAGGTTATTGAGTTTGGACAAAGTTCAGAAAGAAATTAGATCGCTTTATGATCTGAAGCGTGACCGGAGAAAGCAACCTCACAACCAACTTTACCACTTGGGGATTTTGGTGCAACTATGTAGGGGATCGTGGAAGCAGATCATAAATCATTAAAATCTCACTTTTTAGTTGCGAGTCGCGACTCGATTGTTCATGTCGGAAAAGAGGGAGCAATGCATGAGATTCAAGGAAAAGACATTACGTTGGTACCAAGTAACAACAAAAAGAAAAAGATTTGCTGCATGAGTCTTGTTATTATGTCCTTTTCTAATAATGCCGTGATGAAATTTTCTTTTGGCCGCATGCCACTGTTTCCATTTCATTTGCATAATCGGTGCACGGCTTCCGTGTTTGTGCATGATTCGATGAGAGGTCAGATTGCTTCGTGATCTGATGTACGCAATTCTACCATACACTTTATACAAGAAGTAGTTTCTGCGTCTCGAACCCATGACCTCAAGATCGCAAAGCAGTAATCTTATCACTTGCTTCAACGTCCTCCCTCTAGTTCATTCGCATAATATTTTTGAACATACATCTTTTTTATCTTTATTTTTTTATTTCTAAATATCGAGCATAACGTAACTATTTTAGTTTAGAAAGAGGGATAATTATTTTTTACCCTCTTTTTTACGAATTGACCTCTACATTCTCTATATTTTCTTTTGACCCGTAGATCCTATGTGTTTCATGACTAAAATAAAAATTAGATTTGTGGAAGTTAACAAAAATTATATATTTAGTTCAAAAATACAGAAGAAGTAAAAATAAAAAAATAGAAAGGGTCAAGAATCAATTCACCAAAACCAAAGGGGTCAAAAGGTAGAAACTAAGAGAGTTTCCATTGACTTAAACCGAAGACCTAATTTTCTTTTTAGTCTCTAAATATCAGGAGGTATTAGGGTCAAAGAAAAAAAAACATAGAAAACCTAGAGATGGATTTGTGAAAACACAGGAGATGGAAATATAATTATTCTTTAAAAAAATTATGGTTGTTCTTTTCCTTCTTCAGTCATTCCTTTTAGTTTTGATATCTCAATAAAAGAGAAATTTAAGCATGTTATTGTGTTTATCAAGGAAGCAAATTTTGAAATGATCATAAAACAAGTGCAACTTAGATCATTATTATAGGAAAAAAAAATTCCCTGCAAGCATGGATACTTTTTTTAGATTCTGAAATATTTATTGTCTTGTGAAACGATATTATCATTGCATACAATCTAAAAATACTTTTTTCATTTCAAAAACATTGTCACATTTTGATTTAGACATATTTCTGTAAACTATGTCCAAATCAAAATATGACAATATTTTTAAAATAGAAATAGTATAATTTTAACTTAATCCAATCAGAAGTTGTAGACAATAGATTTAGTTTAATAGTCAAAATTAAGACATCTAAAATAAAAGGTTTTGAATTTAAGACGAGATCCTCTCAGGAGTTTTTACCTTTTATGGGTCCTCCTTAGTATTGCATATGGGAGGATTGGGAGGATAAAAAGTGAGCTAAGTGTTTGAACCGAACCCAACCCAACCCAATCCCTTATACACATGTAGACACTCTTAACTCTCAACTCCAGGACGTAGCTCACCTGATATTCAAGTGACAGGTTGCATGTAAGGTTGTCAATTCAAATTTTGACAGGGTGTGGGTGTTTGAAACTTGCCGTCAGCTACTCATACCAGAACGAGTTTAAGTTCAGACACTTTATAGGCACCAAGTCCTGAGTCTCTTACTTAAGAAGCCGATAAATGATCTGATTTATATCATCTACGAAGCTTTTTAAAACTGAATCGATGAAGACTTTCATAGTCAGAATATGATCTTTTGCATGAATAACTTCTTTAACTTTCATGGTGACAACTTTTGATTACTTATTTTAAAATACAAATAGAAATCAAACATTGTGGACAAATTTATGGGTTAAGATATGAAAAAACTAAAAATGAAGCAAAATATGAAGTCTCCAATCATACGTCGCCACGTGTAAAAAACGGTTTTTTTTAAAAAAAAAGTGCAACACCCCTTTCTTTAAAAAGCTACTTTTGTACATGTAGCGACGAATAATTAGATATCTTATATCTTGCTTCATCTTTAACCTACTGAGATCTGAACCGCAAATTTGTTAGGTGGTTCGTCATAATCATGTGCGCAAGAAAGTGTCCCTCGGGTCACTCAGTGAAATCTCACCATATCAATTTTGTGATGTATCCATGAGGGGCAACTTTTTAAACCCTTAACATATCCTTGATACGTAGTATAAATCTCTGTTATATGGAAAAAAAATTAAATCAAGATTTGTGTTATTTTAGTACTTAAATCTTGTATTTAAAGAACTACTTATATAACATTTCTAATCTCAACTCAATTTATTCTGTTCAAACTCGTTCAAATCTGATGGTTTGATTATTTCATGCACTTATATTTATTATATTTATAATGCATGTGTCAAATTAGTGCAAACTAAGTAAAGCTTAGCGTAATAAAGCTTCATTAAGAGATTTGACTGCCACGCAAGTAGGACTCTAGGTAGGTGACACTAACTCATTCAAAATTGTAGAACCAACCTTCTTGGAGCAAAAGGTTATTCTCTAGCGTTGAGGATTCCACCGTCTCAGTCTCAACAAACATTGTGTAGGATGTAAATCAGGAGCTCAGCGGCCTCCTGAGTTGATGAGGACTTTGCAGAAGGACTCACACAAGGTGTTTCTTCTACAAACTAGGTATTCGACCTAGTAGCAGTGAAACAACCACACTCTGTATGTCCCTGAAGTCGAACTCTAAATTTCTTGATGGCAAATTCAACCTTAGTATCAATTGAAATATGTCATGGAGGCATGTGGATACAACATCCTAACGTTTCACTCTTTGTCTAATAATAAACTTACTCGCTTTCTTGTATGAGTATAGACAAAGCGTCAAACTACACATATTTATTCTCTAATATTTGTATTTTACGCAATTTATAGTTTATCATGGCACAACAAAAATGTTACATACTAAAAGAATCAAACATTGGTTAGCGAAGTAGATGTAGCTAAATAGTCGATTTATTAAGGTTATCATCTTATCAGGAAAAAGATTAATAATTATTATTTTTTAGATGTTGGTTAAGCCTCACGTCTATGAAATTTCCTAAAGAGAATTTACTATCATAGTTTATCAACTACTAATAAGACCCTTAGAAAGGGAAAAAAGAACCTAGAAATAAGACCATTGAGATCTATACATGACTTCTAAAAGCGATCCCGCACTTTTGACTCTTCTATTAAGTATATTATAACACATTATATTAGAATTAAGTTTTACTAAAGTAAACATAAAATATAATCCTAAATAATGTTTTAAAAAATCATTAAAAAAGGTTATTATGAAGGTGCAAATTTGTATTAAAAAAAGAGCGAAGTACACAATATTTTTCTTGACTAGTAGGACTACGTGAAACACACAAGATATGGAACAAAATCAATAATTTGCCTACGTGAAACGTTAGGGTTCAGCTTGATATAACAATAGCTTTTGTTGTCGTTAGGATATATTGGACATGTGTTATTGTTGTAAATTTTAAATATAATTTACCGTAAAATTGTATCGTAAAAATGACAAGCTTCGATTGGAAACCAAGACGAAAGAATCCCGTCTTTTAAGCTTCTCAATTACTAAGAATGCACTGGAATCTTAGTGACGGGTTACTTGGGTTCACATGGGGAGAGACAGTTCTGGAATCTTAGTGGCGGGTTACTTGGGTTCACATGGGGAGAGACAGAAAATTAAGCAAAATACAAAGGTTTCAATCACGCGATACCACGTGTACAAGCAACTCTTTTTTAAAGACAAAAAATTTTAAACTTCTTCCTTTTTTGTACACGTGTCAGCTTGTGATTAGAGACCTCATATTTTGTCTCACTTTCTGTCTCTCCTAATTTCAACCGTGGTTACTGGTGATGTGGAAAGACAAATGGCCTAAGCATTTAATGTTAAATTATAGATAATAAACGAGGATATACATACATACCATGACTCTTAGATCACACATCACTAAAAAATAACTTAGACAACCTTTAAAAAAAATTACAATGGAGTTAAATAAGCAGTACGGTTTCTTTCTTGAAACACAAAAAATACAAAGTAATCTATGTCAATTCTGAATTAAAAGTTGCAGAAGCAAAGCTTTGTTTACTTGGCATTTTTTGCAAAATAAACACGCTATAAAAAACCTCTACTTGTTCTATTCCTGTCATCTTCAAACAAGAATTAGGACAATACAAAAACAAAAGCAAAAACAAAAAAATGTCATGTTTGCATCAAAGGAGACCTCGACTTACACGAGAGCCGATCAGCCAAAAAGATTTGATCAACCCCATCGGTGTTGCTCGTTATCCCTCAAGTGCCAAATGCTGTTCAACTGCAAAAAAAAGTACAAATCATAAAATGGTTCAAGAGTTATTCCTTATCCAATACGAGATGGACAATTAAGATGTGGGCTTTCGGTTTTCTTGAAGAAAAAAGACCAATACTTCTGGTCCCGTAGGCTCCCATTGCTCTAGACCTATAGAGTTTCGTAGAGGATGCAAATCAGGAGCTCAGCCGCCTCAGGTTTTGCCAGAACCCACCAAGGTGTCTAATGCAAACTGGGCAAGCATTCCTTTAACCCAATTGGACCGAATATAATGGCAGAACCATTACTGACACAAACAGCAGTATTACACCCATACTGTATGTGTCTAGATTTGAACCTGCAACCTTTCTTAGAACAATACTAACATGACTTTCCCATTCTTTGTCTACGTTCTATTGGTTAACATTAAGATTTATTTATTGATACGACATAGAACTATTGTCGAAAAGTGGACAAGAAACTCAAATTGAACAACATATGACAACTTGATTACTCAACAATGGTAAATGAATATGAATGCAAAAGGGCTTAACTGAACCTGGATTTTCATGTTGGACTCGCTTTCTCTGATGATTATTCTCCATGACCTTAAGGAGGTACTTGAAGGTCTCTATCTCACATGGGATGGTAAGCGCGCCAGAATGGTCGAACCCAAACTCCTCCTCAGCCTTTTCCAACAGCACCTTAAACAATGGATCCCCAAGATACGTAGTAGGGACGACGAACCGCCTAAGCTCGGGTCCTACGTACACAGCCAGATACCCTTTCGGGACATCATGGGGTGGTTCAGAGCTCATGCAACTGTCCTCATCTGAATCACATACCAAATTGGCACACCTGAGTCTTCTGTTAATGGCAGGGGAAATGCCTCCGTTGCGGCGGCTTTGATTCGAGCCCTCATAGTTTGGTGTCTTGGGACCAAGTGTGACATTTTGCCACTTGTGTAGAAATTCCTTTAGCCTCACAATCTGCCTAATCCCTTTGATCTTGCTTCCTCCATTGTTCTCCATTGCTCACAAGAACAGGAAATGATGATTTATACTAATCTTATGCTGTTTTCTTCAAGAAATCCAGGTTGCTACAGATCAAGATGTGTCATCAAATCTCTGTTAGAAACATTTTATAGATGCAACCATGATGGTGTTTTATTTTGTCACGCATGTGGAGAGCAAAGTATGAGCAAGAATTCAGCCACAAAATTAGGACAATTTCAAAAACATGTTGCAGTTTGACTCTGTCGTTCAGTCACGGGTCAGAGAGATTAGATCCACAGAGCATCAAGAGAAACCAAAACGAAAAGTATATTTTAATTATAAAATTTATAAAATCTGCAGAAAATCCACTAACATATCAAATTTAGCTGCTACTACATTATAAAAGCAACACATACTAAAGTTCTGGAATCCCTGACCAGGACATCTTTAGTTTAGAACTACAACAACAACATTGTCCTATTGTCTTAAAGGCTCTCGCCTATGGCGGGGTATGTGAGATCGGATGTACGTAACCATACATATGTGTTAGAAGCACACAAAGGTTGTTTCCTGATGACCCTTAATGAAAATTGTGTCAAACTATTTTGGCTAAAACTCATTGGTGGATTTGGTCTTTGTGATGATTTAAAACGCAAACATTTGCAGAGACGACAGTTTCGCATCACATGATTAGCGTTTTCAAAGAAATCATTAAGGGATTAAACTAAAAAGCCCAGCCACTGAAAACATAGAACAAGTATGTCTCTGGGTTATAAAATTTAAATTAAACTGCCACACTCTGAACACAAATTCTTTAAGTAATATGTAGTGACGGGCCGGCCTTAGAGCAACTAGTAAAGTTGCTGCTTCGTGACTTTGAGGTCACGGGTTCGAGCAGTGGAACAACCTCTAGCAAAAAATGTAGGGTAAGGCTGCGTACACTAGATCACGAAGCGAACCGACCTTTTCTGAAACCCTTCGCAAACGCGGAAAAAGAGCGTCCTTTATAATTAAAGTTGATGTGAAGACTATATGGAGCCTCATAAGATTCCATGTGCATCATGGTTTAAAATTTTAGATGATATGATAATTTGGCAAACTGCTACTGTTATGAATGTACGGTAAGGGAGGGGACATAAGAGTGTACAAATATAAACTTTCTTATATTTATAATAGCTTAAGTTGTTAGATGATATGTTGATTTAACTATACTAACACTAAAATCTTTATTTACCATTTTTGATGCTCGGAGTAATCCAAGTGATGTCACGTTGTCGCTATCTGGAGGGATGTGATATCCTCATTTCTAAACCCCTCGCCCCCTCTTCCACCGTCCGACACGTGACAGTAGAGAAAGGTGGTAAGTCTAGATGAGAGGTAGAGAAGAAGAGGTGTATGAAGAGGCTGTTGCCACATGACAGACGATGTGGAATGAGGTGAGAGATTTAGGGGTGGGAAGATTCCATTCCCTCTAGAACCATTAAACCAAGCACATAAACACGCACACAACTTGCTACCTACCCTAACCTCACCCACCTGGGGCACCAGTACTCCAAATCAGAGAATCTTGATCCAAGTGGCCAACTAATTAGTATTTAGTATTCCTAAGGTGCAGTTTAGGACATGTCTTAACCAGGCTATACCAATATAACCTCAACTTAATTTATTTAAATTTTGCTTGGGATAGAAGTCTTGTTTGTCTGCCGCCCACCCTTTCCAGACCCCAACGATAGTTTTTGCTGCCATTAGGATATACTGAGTATGATTGATTGATTGACGGCATAAGATGAAGTAAAACCAGTTTTAGTTCTATGCAATATGGTTTCCAAAATAGCACAATATGGTCTGTACGTAACGTGGATGAGTTAGATCCTGAAACAAAAAGCAGAATAACATCAAGTGAATTTTGTTAATGCAATAAAATAAAACAGCTTGGTCAAAACTCAAAATTTATCTTTGCTTACTTTTTAAATTTGATGCAGAAAATAAAAGTGAATGAAAAATTAATTTTCTTTTAACCAAACTATCTTTATCAATTCAAGTTTAATCTAATGTAGCTTCGGAGCTTCAACATATCAAATTAAATTTCATATATTGACATGCTCCCCTAATAGTTGACGTGGAGATTACTCATACTATCAAACACAAATCAACAACATTATCCATTGTCTTAGAGGCTCTTGGATATGACGAGGTATGAGAGATAGGGTGTAAACAACTATACCTATGTATTAAAAACACACAGAGCTTTTTACCGATGACCCATAATGAAAATTGCGCCAATATGTGTCGACCAAATGTTACTTCAGAATATAATAAACGCGACTAATTTATTGAGTCATATGGCTTTATTACATCAAGCATCATAATCAGCAAATAAATAAAAGAACATAATATAATATGTATGGAGGTGTTGCATTTTGATTTTCAAATACTTTGTTAAAAGAAAAAAGGAGACAAATTTCAATCCACCATGAGAATCATAACGATGATAATAAGCAAGATAACAGAAATTCCATAAATTCATGCAAACACGAACTCAGAACAGCATACTGATAATCGCGAAATTTAGAAAACAACGTGAAATTGAATGATTAATTCACTGATTACAGACAATCGCAAATCAGAAAAAAATAAAGGAAAAACGCGGATACCTGAAAAGGGAGGAAATGGAGATGAAGCAAAGAAGAAGAGCAGATCAGGTTGCAACTAAATTCATCATTTAAAATTTCATGTGATCGGAAGATCCTTCCAGGAGGAGGAGGAGGAGGAGGAGGAGGAGGAGGAGGAGGAGGAGGAGGAGGAGGAAGGTGGTCGGAAATGGAACCGTAAGCCTTTTCTTTTGTTACGTTTGTTACAAGAATGATAGAACATTGATTTTCAAATCTGTAAATACTCTCTATTCAGAAAAAAAAAGAAAAAGAAAAATAAAAAATTGTAATTCTCATAATCTTAAGAAATATAGTTAGAAACTTAGAGCAACTGGTAAGATTGTTGTTGTGTGATCTTGAGGTCATAGGTTCGAGACGTGGAAATAGCCTCTTGCACAAAGTGTAAGAAAAGTCTGCGTAAATCAGATCGCAAAACGATCCGACCCCTTCTCAAACCCTGTGCAACGGGAGTTTAGTTTAAAAAATACAACGTTATTCGTCTGTAACAAAATTGTGATATTAATATGTCATTCGTCTGTTTCAGTTTTGTAGTGCAATATTTGTACTTAGGAAGTTCTATAATAATATCGACCTTGATAATAAACCTACGAACTTATCTTTAAATTTAAAATTATTGGTGTACAAGAAATAGAATATAGTAACATAATATTTTGTATGTGTCGATAATTTATTGAGTAATGTTTTCCTTAAATTGGATAATGAAACTAGAATATAGTAATATAATACTATCCCCATATCTATAATTTTTAGAATTTTTTATTTTTTGGTTGCCTTGAAATATTACTTGTATTGCCCTCTTTCTTTGACGCAGTGGATGTCTCCCAACTTGTGGCCTGCATTACACAACAAAATAATTATCTTCAAAAGTAGGATTTAACATGTGACATGCCAGGCCAGCTATTTCTCTTTAAGTCCTCATTTTTGAAAAATCTGAAGTTTTTTGTTTTTTCCTAGAACTTTTTCATTGTTCCTTTAGTATTTGGTTTTATCTTACATAATTTTTTTAAAATAATTTTACGACAAAAATAATATTTAACTTTCTTTGTGAAAAGTCCAAACGTTTTTTCAGTCAACAAAATGAATATACGATTGTAATTTTTAATTGAGTTACTTTAATTGAGACTAAGCTAAACATCAACCATGATTAAATTATTGACTAACTTGATTATATACTAATCTCACTTTGTGCCCAATTTTCGTGGTTGTCTCACTTATGAGTTCTCTAAGTAACATAAAAAATTACAGTGTACAACTTTTGGATGCATAATAAAACGGAAAACTAATTGATATCTTGGATTGTCCACCAGAATTTAGCGCATACAATATTATTTTCACTATGAAAAAAAATCCATTAGTGGAAACCATTGATATTGTGTTCCATTGCATCAGTACTCCATCATTCACCACTCTCTCCATCGTCTACCATGTAGCAGTAGGAGGTTGGTAAGACTAGATGAGAGATGACCAGTAAATGGTGTATAAAGGAGGTGGAAGACACGTAATGGACAGTGAAAAAGAGATGAGAGAAAAGGGGTGAGATGATCTCACCCATCAAATTTAGATAGTCGTTATTACACTTGACTAGTCCCCGGCTCTAATTTGATTTTGAAGTCTATTAGATTCCTGGTTTTTCATTATTACGTTAGTTGTCGATCATCAGTCTTTCTTACATGATATCATACTATCATACTATCGTGCCACTAGTTTCTTATTATTATGTCACTTCTCAATCTCAAAAACTACAGCATGGAAGGATAGACCTTGTAAGGCTTAGAGTAAAGGTGAAATCCCTTACCCCGGAGGGCTCATCGTCACAGTCTCAAAGAGAATTGTGGAGGATGTAAATCACGAACCAAACGGTCTCTTAAGTTGGGTAAGGACTTACGCGGTGACCCACACAAGGTGTCCTCGCAAACTAGACATTCGGACTAGCGGCAGTGGATCACCCACACTGTGCGTGTTCATGTATTCGAGCTCTTAACCTCTTGGAGTAAATCACAACCCGAGTATCAACTGAACTATGTACTGTGGGCATAAGGCTGTTAGCATATAGAACTGTGTCTCCCCTCCCCTGTCTGAAAGCCCCCCAGACATGTATGAACACCATTCTCTTACTCGGCTCTCAAGAGACAAGAGTCACTATCAAGTTGCAACCGAAATAGGGGTAGGATCTCTTCACCGCAAGGGGGTGTGGTGACGCATGACCGCACGACACGTGGCTGTTGGATTTAATTTAATAAATCCCTGAATAGGACCGTTTAATCGAATCAATGGACAAAGTAACAAAATGCGGAAAATATACCTTGCTCCATTGCCGTTGTTAATCTGATCACGTACACTGCAACTGCTCTGGCTGATGAAGAATCTGGCGTGATCCAAGGATTCACGACCTCCCACCAATTGTTGATATGCCCCTTGAACTGGAATCAACAATTCACTGCTTTACCCGATGAAGAGGTTAGGCAGTGTGGACTTTTTAGAAAATTTGGCACACCCCCTTTTCTACCTCTGTGTATAGGCGTTACTTTTTCACTCTCTGTTAGAGGAGGTGAATGCCTCCTCCTCTATTATAGATGGGGAATGGAGGAATCCTGATAGGCATAATTATTAATAGATAGAGATTCCTTTATCAAAGATACTTGATGATATATTCAAGTTATCTCTATCTATTTCCAAATATTATCTAATATTTAATAATAAACATTATTAAATATTATTTAATATTTAATTATTGTGCCAACAATTATCTACAAGTCACACGTGGGTTGTCGCCCCTCGGGGACCAGATGTCGTAACTTTATGGTCGTTGCACTTTGAGCCCATCCATCGCGGGTCTCTGACCATATGACTGTCTACATATTCGGGGTTTCCATTTAGACCACACTATACATCCACGAACATACCCGATGATCACTTAACGTGTGGATGTTTTACGTAACAATTAATATTATTACGTGACATATGTGACATATAATATTATCATACATAACGTCCACCTTATGATTAATTCGTATAAACCTTATCAACGTGCTGCGCATTACACGTATCTCGAATTAATCCTAACAATCTCCCACTTGTACTATGTATGTATCTTAAAGATTATATGTCACCCTTTTGAGCTCATATACCGTATGTCCTTTAGTGTGTCTTTCCTTTTCCGGTCCATCAGCAAATGTTAGCAAAAGAATTAAGCCGCACGTCCCCACATTGAATTAGTGGCTAGTCCCTCTTAAATCATGATACTAACATTCTACTGAATGACATGGATACTGAAATGGATATGTAGTGTGGAATTAATATGCCAGGTGATCATACATATCTAATTCCAACTTGGCCCCTCTTTAGCGAGATCAATAGAATTCAGAACGTATGCCGTAACTGCTTAATGTACATTACTTCTGCAGAAAAAACTTTAATATAACCGGAATGTACATTATACTGTATGTCTGAAATAAACAACTTTATTGAACACAAGAAAAACCTTACAGACTCCCACTAGGATAAAACATCCTCAACTGGACTAAGACCCATACGGCTAACATGCTTGTGAAACACTACCGGTTCCACGGCCTTAGTCAAAGGGTCGGCCACCATAGAGTCTGTACTGATATGCTCAATACTGATCAGACCACTCAGAATTCTTTCTTTAACAGCCAGATACTTCATCTCTATGTATTTCGCTTTAGATGAACTCCGGTTGTTATTTGAATATAGCACCGCAGCTTTACTGTCACAGTAAATCCTCATTGGAGACGAGATAGTCTCCAATACCCGCAGCCCTGTGACAAAATTGCGAAACCATATCGCCTGATTGGATGCATAAAAGTAAGCTACGAATTTCGTCTCCATAGTGGAGAACGCCAATAAGGTCTGTTTCGTACTTTTCTATGAGATCGTACCTCCGGCTAGTGTAAACCACATAGCCTGAGGTCGATTTCATAGCATCCAGCAAAATCGGAATCTGTATATCTAGTGATCTCTAACTTCTCAGATCTCCGATACGTCAGTACGTGTTGTTTCGTTTCTTGTAAATATTTCAGCACCCTCTTTGCTGCGGTCCAGTGATCCTTACTCGGATCAGAGAGGGTATCTGCCTAACATTCCTGTAATGAATGCCAAGTCTGGTCGTGTACATACTTAGGCATACATTATACTCCCTACCTACCGAAGCATAGAGAGTATTCCTTAACGTTCAAACTCTGTTTGGGGACATTGTTTCAGACTGAATTTATCTCCTCTTGCCACAGGGATATTAAGTGGTTTACACTTATCCATGCTATACCGCTTCAACACCTTTTCGATGTATGCCTGTTGTGAGAGACCTAAGATACCTTGGGTACGATTCCTCCGTATCTCAAGTCCCAACACATATGAGGCTTCACCAAGGTCTTTCATCTCGAAATGTTGTCTCAGAAAGGCTTTGGTGTCGCTCAACATGTTTACATCGATTGTTGCAAGCAGTATGTCATCTACGTATAAGATCATGAATATGAACTTGCTCCCACTGAACTTGTGATACACGCATTCGTCAATTTGGTTTGCCTCGAAACCGAAGGAGACAACCACTTTGGCGAATTTGAAGTACCACTGTCGAGACGCTTGCTTGAGCCCATAGATGGATTTCTTTAGTCGACAAACCATGCCTTTTGGATCTCCCACCTTGAATTGAGGCGGTTGAACCATGTAAATGGTTTCGTCGAGTTTTCCGTTTAGAAACGCAGTCTTAACATCCATCCGATGTAGCTCAAGATCTAAGTGTGCCACTAAAGCCATGATTATCCTGAAGGAATCCTTTGTAGATAATGGAGAGAAGGTTTCTGTATAGTCTATGCCCTCCTTTTGGGTAACCCTTTAGCAACAAATCGATCCTTATATCGTTCTACGTTGCCTTTTGAATCCCGTTTGGTTTTAAATATCCATTTGCAACCAACGGGTTTCGAACCTTTAGGCAACGAGACGGCATCCCATACCTTGTTGTCCTGCATAGACTTTATCTCTTCTTCCATGGCATTTATCCACTTTTCTGAATTTTGACATTGCAATGCTTGCTGGACGTTTTCGGGATCATCGTCCAACATACCAATATCGAATTCGTGTTTTTGGAGATACACCACATAGTCGCTAGGAATGGGGTTTCTCCGTTCACGAGTGGATCTCCTTAAGGGCACTTGTTCTTGGGATACTGTAGGTTCATGAACTGCATCAGCCGACAATTCATCGAGTTCTTCAGTAACTTCCTCAGGAACATGAACTTGTTCTTGTGGAGCGTCACTACTGGGATGAGGTACCTCAGGTGCGGGTATCGCTGATGCTATCTCCCCAAAAGATGGTTCGATTCGCATTTCTGTCGCATCTGAGTGTGCCTCATCTAACTCGATGATCTGCTGAAGCAAATCATTCCCCCCGGAACCAAAGTATCCTCAAAGAAATTTACCGAATTTGTCTCGAAAAACACTTTACTTGTGGGATCGTAGAATTTATACCCTCGTGACCTTTCAAAGTAACCAACGAAATAGCAACTAACTGTTTTGGTGTCCAGCTTTCTTTCATTTGGTCTGTAAGGCTTCGCCTCTGCTGGACAGCCCCAAACCCTTATGTGGTTAAGGCTAGGCTTACGCTTAGTCCATAACTCATAAGGGGTCCTTATCGTCGCTTTAGTTGGTACTCGGTTGAGGATGTAAGCTGCGGCTTTAAGCGCTTCTCCCCAGAGGAATAATGGTAGCGTAGTTTGACTCATCATACTACGCACCATGTCCATAAGTGTACGGTTTCGTCTTTCAGCTACACCATTCATGCTTGGTGACCCAGGCATGTGTACTGAGGGACGATTCCGTTTTCCTCTAGGTATTTAGCAAATGGTCCTGGACACTGTTCTCCTGATCCATCATATCGACCGTAGTATTCACCCCCACGGTCCGATCTGACGGCTTTAATCCTTTTGTTGAGTTGTAACTCAACTTCAGCTTTAAAGGATTTGAACATGTCTATTACTTGCGCTTTTTCTTAATCAAGAATATGTAGCCATATCGCGAATAGTCGTCAATAAAGGTGATAAAATAAGAGTGGCCATTTCGAGTAACCGGATGAAATGGACCATTAATATCGGTATGAATCAACTCTAATGGACTATTTGCACGATTTGCTTCATATCTTCGGACTTTAGTTTGTTTTCCTTTAGCACAAAATACACACGACTCTAAGTCGGTTAAGTCTAAAGGATTGAGAATTTCTGTTTTGACAAGACGTTCTATTCTGTTTTTGGACACGTGTCCTAAACGTCGATGCCAAAGTGATCCTGAATTCTCATGAGTTAATTTTGCTTTAACGTTTTGCGTTACAACATGCAAGGTTTCCTGATGTGAAGCAACATTTATTGAATAAAGTTATCAATTTCGGACATTATACCGTGACCAATCAATCTAGAAGCATGATAAAGTTGGAAATTTCCATTTCCAAAATAACCGTAATATCCACTTTTATCCAATCGATAAAACGAAATAAGATTTCGTTTAAACGATGGTACTACAAAAGTGTCATGCAAATCTAGATAGAAACCGGATGTCAACAGCAATCTGAAATGCCCGATGGCTTCAACCTTTATGCCGCTGCCATTTTCCCAATAGACGTATCTTTCATCGTCTCTTGGTTTTCTATGGCTTAGGCAACCTTGCATAGTCTCAGATAGGTGGGTCGTGGCTCCCGTATCGACCCACCAAGTGGCTATATCCGAAACAAAATTAACTTCAGAACAAACTAAGAATGTACCCCTTTTCTTGAGACAAGATGTATAACCGGTACAATTCTTCCTTAAATGTCTTTCCTTATTGCAAAAGAAACAAGTCATGCTTTTGGGTGTGTCAGCAGTAGGCACCCCCTTTTCCTTTTGACTTGCCTTTTACACAGTAACCATTTCCGCAGCTTTGCGTTTCTTACCACCGAAATTGGTGGCGACAGTATTCATAACTTTATGCACCCTTATGCTGTCGATTCCATGGTACTGTTTCGAGCAAGGTTTCTTTAAGAGATTGCCTGCCTCGGCTTTCTCATTCTTTACATATCTTTGCTCGAGATCGGCTAAAAATCCTCTAGCCGTCGTGGACTCAGAAACGTGTCCCCTGAAGCATTTGGGGATGGTCTTTTGCATGATCATAAGACACATGCGATTTGATCGTAGCCAGCATGCCATGTGAGATTTTTCCTCACTGGTACTTTCGTCTGTTAGCACAGCTGGACGATCTATCTGTAACGCATTGTCTAGATCAGCAATCCCCAGAAAGATCTCAAATCGATCTTTCCATTGCTTATAGTTTTGAAACCGTTCATTGTAGGAATATCCTTAATGTTAGACATTATTGCTGAAAAGCAAAACAAGAAACGGACTTAAATACACAACACGTGTAATCTTTAAACTGCATAAAAACAAATATCAAAATAGAACCCCGATTCCATCTACCAATTGTCTTCCAATATTGGGGCTCTTGGAGTCATCCCAATACCTTCCAACAATTGGGTGTAGTGGTCAATATGACGGCTCTCCAAGCACAGGTTAACCACCTTCCTTTGGCCGATGAGTTAACCTACGCTTTTTAAAGCTTCGCCGCCGGCCCTATTTGGGTCCACTACCATGCTCATATGTGTTTTCGACAATCACACCTTCCTTTAGGCCGGTCAATGATTGCCTCCAACACATACATGTCCTTCACGATCATAACAAATATAGTGGCGGCGATATGATTGCCGCACTTTAAGGGGGATCATATTAAAGCCCTACATTTGCTAAGTCGCGTAACTTTATGGTTCTAAATGATCCGCAGTTTCCTGACTGACCTTTTGCACGGCCGTGCATACTTAACACCTAACATCCGTTTTGTTTTACTTAAACCAATTCGAACCAGCTTGATTCCCTTTACGGCTCAAATAAGAACCACCTTGAACCAAGCTCGGTTCTCCTTACGGTTTAAGAAACAATATCTTTATCAATCCAATATAACAAGTGATATAACCTATGATGGGTCACATTGAGTGTGAAGAGAACCGATTCAGCAATACCCACTTGCCATAAGGGTGTATTACCATTTCCACATAATTTCCAGGCCACCGGTGGAGTCACAATGGTCTCGCTTAAGTACCGGCTTTCTTAGACAAAACTATGTGTACGGTGTTTTTATCACAACTCAATGAGTCATCTATCACGAGTATAAACCGTATTGATTGATAAGTGTTGGTTAATGCAGTCAACTTAACCCATCGAATTAACTTGGTAGAACTCGGTCCAAACCGGGTCAAAGCAAGATTCGAATCCTTATTGGGTTAAGTTCCTTAACTTTATTTTATTTATTATTAACATGCATAAACATAAGGCATAAATAAATAAATAAACAATTAACTGCATGCATATAAAGAAATACTGCAATAATAACCGGAAATTAAACTTAACACTTGATTATTATTATTTTGGATTTCTTAAAATAATAATAATAACAACAAGGATTTATTATTATTATTACTATTTTTCTTAATAACCTCAAATAATAACAATAATAATGGAATTATTATCATTATTATTTACTTATTTTCCTTTAAAAGAAACTTTAAAATAATAATAATAATTACTTATTATTACTATTTTTCCTTAATAATAATAACAATAATAATTAAATTATCATCATTATTATTAATATTTTCTTGAAAAGAAGACTTTAAAATAATAATAACAAAAACATTTGTTATTATTACTATTTTCCTTAAATGAACTTTAAATAATAATAATATAAATTATTATTATTTACTTTATCCAAAATAATATAATAAATCAATTAAAAACTGAAATTTAAAAAAATAAAGGGTACGGGCGCGGGTCGGTCGGGCAGAACCCGCCCGCCCCAATTGAAATAACCAGCCTTTTTTTTAATTCTGATTCTGCAACTGAAATTTGGACCGAAGCCCTTTTACTGAACCGAATAGGGCCGATCGGAGCAGAGAGCCTAGACCACCTGAATTCCCCTTAGCCTTTGGGCCAGAGCCCTTTTCTGCTGCAGGGCCGGACTAGCAAGACAGCTGAATTGCCAGCCCAATCCCCAGAGAGCCCGCTGGCGCTGAAAGGGAGCAAAAAAAATCCTGGGTTTTCGGCTGGAAGGAGATTCGACCCCGGTACCTAAATGAGGAGAAAGCATGCGCTTGCTCCACTAGGCCAGCGGCTTCTATGGAATGATAATGTGAAGATTTATATTTATAATAATCTGTAAAACAATTCCAGAAAAGCAACCGAAAATTTCGCAGAGGACGGGATTGAACCTGCGACTTCCCGTTAGATTGCAGAGGCTCTGTCCACCAGAGCCCAGCGCTGCCTTTTGACAGAAACAGTGGGTTCTTATTTTAAAACTTTAAAAACAGAAACTTTCTTCCGTTTAAAAAAAACGTTTTCACCGAGAAGTTTTTCGTTTTTCCCAACATGAACAGATTAACAGATTACAAAAACTGATTCGATTAGGCCTTCTCTGATACCACTTGTTGGATTTAATTTAATAAATCCCTGAATAGGACCGTTTAATCGAATCAATGGACAAAGTAACAAAATGCGGAAAATATACCTTGCTCCATTGCCGTTGTTAATCTGATCACGTACACTGCAACTGCTCCGGCTGATGAAGAATCTGGCGTGATCCAAGGATTCACGACCCCCACCAATTGTTGATATGCCCCTTGAACCAGAATCAACAATTCACTGCTTTACCCGATGGAGAGGTTAGGCAGTGTGGACTTTTTAGAAAATTTGGCACACCCCCTTTTCTTCCTCTGTGTATAGGCGTTACTTTTTCACTCTCTGTTAGAGGAGGTGAATGCCTCCTCCTCTATTATAGATGGGGAATGGAGGAATCCTGATAGGCATAATTATTAATAGATAGAGATTCCTTTATCAAAGATACTTGATGATATATTCAAGTTATCTCTATCTATTTCCAAATATTATCTAATATTTAATAATAAACATTATTAAATATTATTTAATATTTAATTATTGTGCCAACAATTATCTACAAGTCACACGTGGGTTGTCGCCCCTCGGGGACCAGATGTCGTAACTTTATGGTCGTTGCACTTTGAGGCCCATCCATCGCGGTCTCTGACCATATGACTGTCTACATATTCGGGGTTTCCATTTAGACCACAACTATACATCCACGAACATACCCGATGATCACTTAACGTGTGGATGTTTTACGTAACAATTAATATTATTACGTGACATATGTGACATATAATATTATCATACATAACGTCCACCTTATGATTAATTCGTATAAACCTTATCAACGTGCTGCGCATTACACGTATCTCGAATTAATCCCAACAGTGGCAAACAAAAGGGGGTGGTGAGCCTAGATGCAGGTGACCCTCATCTAGCCTCACCACCCTCCCTTACTGCCACGTGTCGCGCGGTCACAAAATGAGTGAGAAAAATAGGGGTAATAGATCCCAACCTCCGAAATAGACGAAAAGAAGGGATGAAGGCATGATTATCGAACAACCCATTGCATTTGAATTGAACGCATCAAAACTAATGCATGCAAATGGTCACACATAGTACATACGCTTACTTTTAAACAACATGAATTTGTAAGCTTAATTTAAGTATATCTCTACTTAATCAACTTTCAGTATTAGAACAGTTTTGTTAATTAGTTCCTTAAATCATAAACTATTTGCTCCTTTGCATACTATTTCCCCAACTGGAGAAGATTGATATGTTTATCCCATCAGATTTAAAGACCAAAAAATAGCCTATCAAATCTACAGGGGATCTAAGATAACTGTGTACACACGTAATTTGGAAGAAAGAAATACGAAGTTTAAATGTGTTTTGGGTAAGGGTGTCAATCTCAGACACGACACGAAAACACGACCCGATCTGACATGCTCCTCGTGGGTATGAGTATAGCCTTGGCGGGTTCCGTGTACAAATCAGGTAAGACCAGAAACTTATCCGCTAATAGCGGGTCATGTCCAGGTACACACCCGCAGGTTACCCCTTTACACCCGCCATATCAGATTTTTTAAACATATTTTAAATATAAATTATAAATTATTAAAAGTAAAAATTATATAAAAAACTCCTAAAACCTAAACTCGAATCCCTGATTTCCAATTTCTCATTTTTCTTCCTTCTTACTATCTGCAAATGCCCCCGTCGTCCCTATCCATCATTCTCCATTTCTCTTCTCCTCACTCACTATTCACTCTTCTCGAACTTTTCACTTCTTGTTGGGAATAATTCAAGTCAGACAAGATGGACTGTTGTACATTCTGCTTGTGAAATAAAGCAGTGGCCGACCAGTCAAGCTCATTTTCAGGCTGCATTGATCTGCCAGGTCAAAACAGTTTAGGTAGCGCAATTGAGTTTGCGTTCTGAAGAGTCAGCCAGCCTGCTGACCTAAGCACAATGGCACTTTAAAACAGTAGTTCTGTGCTATCAGCCTTCCAGCGGAGCTGAACTGAAGTCAGATTGATCAATCAGATCAGATCAGTCCAATCAGCGCAATTGCATTTGCATTCTGGACGGATGGCCAACCTGCCGACCTCGGCACCTCAGCACAACAGAACAACAGTTGTGCTTTCAGCCAAGATTAGCACACTAGCAGAGCTCAGCACTAAAGTATTACAGAACAACGAAAGTTCTCAGCTAAGCAGCAGAGCTCAGCTCAGCAAAACTGTACAACAATAATGTTGCGCTATCCCACAATTAGCAGTCTCAGCACAAAGCATAGCTTAGCTCGGTAATATCCTTATCAGCTCAGCTGAGCAGAGATCTGAGGTGAGTCTAGGACTCTGTCTTTAAGACTTATTGTTTTGGTATACTGTGTCCAATCGGATGGATCAATCGTCTCCTAGGATACAGCGGAGTCGTTTCAGACGAACGGCACTGCAGCGTATGAATTCAAACGAACCTGTAAGTTGTCCTGAACTTCTCGGATTACTTGAAATGCAGAATGTTTTCTGTATGCGGGAGAATGAATATGCAGAGAGGGGATTGCAGAGAAAATAGAAGAGATGGATATTTCCGAGTGAGTGTGTGTGAGCATAGAGGTCAGCTTGACCACTATTTATAGAAAACTTCTGAGGTCAGTCTGTTATAGTTAGTTCAACCACAGCCATAGTACCATATACCTGCTCAGCCTGAACCCTTAGATCAGATAACCGCATCAAGTCTGCCCTCAGCCTTCAGATCAAATGACTGTTTAGCATGAGCCTTCAGATCATAACAAATTCAGGTCGGCTCAGCCAGTTAAGCTCAACAGCTTTTCAAAATTTAACCTTATCCTATCTTAACAACCTGGTGAAGTTTTAAACTCAACAAACTTCACCCCAGCTGATAAGATCCGATCCGCTACTATAAGGCCCATCCTGCAGTCTGCAGCCAGTAGCCTGGCCTGTAGCCTAGTCTGCAACTTAAGCCCACCAGGTCCGTACTCAGTCCGCCACCTGAGCCCAGCATGTACGGGCCGAGCTGAGCTGACTTTTCTCCTTATTTTGAGCATTAATTTCTTATTCACCCGGTATAGGAATTGAGTGATTCAAAAGCCTAAAATTATCCACTCGTCGTGTAGATAATAAGGACTTATTAGTTTCTACTCATCATTAATGAAACTAATCATAACTCAGCTCAATGCACGTTGCTAACCACAGTTGCAACTTGACCCAAATTCAATTTCTTTTCCATTTTCTCCAACAATCCCCCATATGAATGGAAATTAATGCAAGTGTTTATGCAGACTCTATCGAGAAGTCAGACAAGAAAATGTTGCATCAGAAGAGGGTAGCTTCAGGCTTTGAACCTTTCTTAGTGAAATACTATCGGATCCACTCGGCTAATTAGTGACTTGATGTCTTGAACTAACTGGCCTTTAGTGTGAACTTAGACAACAGTACTCACACAAAATTTTCTTTAACATCTTTTTGGTTCTTATGATTGTGTTTGTTTTGGCAATGAACCACCCGGTATCAGAAAGTGTGGTTAGAGAGCTTTGGCCTTACAAAATTCTCATAGAAGCGACCACACTTCACACTTACATAGGTTGTTTTCTATCAAGAGTATTCTATCATACCCCACTTGAAATCTCAAGATATAGGAAACCATTAAGAACCTCATCTTACTTTCACATATCTGCAGACAACACTTTTATTTAACAGAATGAGTAAGTGCTCACTGAACTCAATAACTTAGTTGTCCCATTGAACCAAGATTCTGGGATCTCCAGTCAATAAGGTTGAGTTACTGTTAATAATTATAATGAAGATGGAGGAAGGTGGATTCGTAGGGGAGGATAAAGATGAAGATGGAGGAAGATGGGAGAGGGAGGTCGATGGTGGGGGGGGGTTTCTTTTTATTTTTGAATTATTTTTTCTATAAATTTTTAAAAAATAATGCAAATTGCCTTTATGACGTCAGCAAGGATGTCATGTGCCTATTTTCCCAATAAGTATGGCTGCTAAACGAGTTTCATAAAAGTATGGATGCTACTTAAAACTTCGTGAAAAAATATGGATACCAGATGCAATTAACTCATGTCAGGAATATCTGACTTGTGCGCCAAGAAACGATATGCACTGCTGTTAGTTTGCATATCCTATAAATATGCAGTCAACCGTTTTAGGTCCGATCTTCATTTGTCTTGGTTTATGTACATCAACCTTTGCCAGACACCCTCACACTTTCAAGTATTTGTAACTAGGCTTATGACCTTTCCAAAGCTTGCATGGGATTTCATCCATCTTCTTAGATATAGTTCTATTTAAAATGACGTTAGCTGAGAGAACGGCTTCCCCCTACAAGTTTTGAGGTAAGCCCAAACTTATCAACGTAGCATTCATCATCTCTTTTAGAGTTTGGTTTTTTGCGTTCAGCAATACCATTCGATTGAGATGATTATGGTGCATTATTTTGATGAATAATTCTATGTTCTGAACAGAATTCATTGGACGGTGTATCATATTCGCCACCTCTATCACTAAAAATTGCTTTGTATCATTTGCTTAGTTGGTTCTCAACTTCATTTTTGTAGTCTTTGAAAGCATCAACGGCCTCATCTTTGCTACTTAGCAAATAGACATAACAGTATTGTATGCAATCGTCGATAAAAGTTATAAAATACTTTTACCCACCTCTCGTTTGCACAAATTTTTAAATCACACACAACTATATGAATTAAATCAAAAGGTCCAGTGTTCCTTTCTATTGAAGGAAATGACGCCTTTGCCATCTTCGCTTCAACACATATTTGGTATTTTCCATTATCAAAATTTAATTTGGGGTAACAAGTCAAGATTAACCATTTGTTTGTATTGACTTATAATTCACATGTCTCGAACAAAAATGCCATAAACAAGAAGACTCAAGCATGTAAACAGAAGATGAAACATTATTATTAGCCTTTGCGGGCAAATTCTTTTTCGGTACAATAACGATGACATTTAACTTGAACATCCTATTGTCAAGTACCCTTTCCCCATTTTCGAAAGAATAACTTTATTGGACTCTAACACTAGTCTAAAATCATGCATGACTAGAAGAGCTCTAGATACTAAATTCTTCCGAATGTTGGGGACGTGTAGCACATTCTGCAGAGTCAGATGCTTCCCTGAGGTGAGCTTCAGAACAACTTTCCCTCGTCTTTGATCTTCGATGAGGCCAAGTTCCCCATATGAAGCGTTCATTGTTCCCGGACTGGTACTCCGTGAACATATCTCTGCTAGAGCAGACATGTATCGTGGCGCCAGTATCCACCCATCATTCGCGTATGTTCCCCACATCATTGCACCCTGAAACCACCGCGTAGATGTTCAGATCGTCTATGGCATCAATGATGTTTTGTCTTTGCCTTAGTCTGCTTCTTCTTGGGCTTGAGGCATTCATTGCTGGCATGCTCTTGAATGCCACAGTTGTAGCATTTCATGGTAACTTCTTTGCTTTCTACTTGTCTTTCTTGTTCACCCCAAGTTGGCCCTTCTTTTTCTTAGCCTCTGCAACATCGGTCTTGGCCTCACCAGCACTTGTATGTGGCTTTCTCTCATATCTGCGATTATCTTCCTCTATGTGGAGTCGGACAATCAGATCTTCCAATGTCATCTCCTTTCTCTTGTGCTTGAGATAGCTTCTGAATTCTCTCCACGAAAGAGGTAGCTTCTCAATCACTGCAGCCACCACGAAAGATTCACTAAGCAACATGCCATCCTCTTCCATCTCGGCTACCAACGTCTGAAGTTTCTCAACTTAAGAAACAACAGTGCAAGAATCAAACATTTTGAAATCCAGGAATTTACCGACAATAAATTTCTTAGTGCCGGCATCTTCCATACGTTATTTCTTTTCCAAAGCCTGTCACAAAGACTTTGTCGTTTTGTGCATGTAGTAAAAACCATATAAGGAGTTGTCCAAGCACCCCAAAATATGACTCAAACAAACATAATTGTTGAAGTTCCATGATTCAACAAAGAGTTTTTTTTGCATATCCTGGGTTTGGTCCTCCTCAAGATCCACCACAGGTGGGTCCTCGGTCAAAAACGCAGCCAACCCCATGGCAGTCAAGAAAAACAGCATCTTCTGCTACCAATGCTTGAAAAAGCTCCCACTGAACTCCTCAGGTTTCTCCACTTGGGCCACCGCAGGGCCCTGTGCAGGAGGAGCGTGCATTGACAACCCCAGCATTTGGTGCCATAGGAGCAGCATTCTATACGGCTGCGCCTTGAATAGAGCTTGAGCTAGCGTTCTCCATTAAGTTTCTGTAAGACATCAAAACAAACGAGAATCAGTATAGAATCAATATACAATGCGTCGTAAGAATGTTGATAATAATTCAAGTCAGACAAAATTGACTTTTGTACAGTATGCTTCTGAAATAAAGCAGTGGCCGACCTGCCGAGCTCAGTTCAGGCTGGATTGATCTGCCATGTCAAGACAGTTCAGGCATTGCAATTGAGTTTGCATTTTGAACAGTCAGCCGACCTGCCGACCTGAGCATAATAGCACTTCAGAACAATAGTTCTGTGCTATCAGCCTTCCAACCGAGCTGAATTGAAGTCAGATTGACCAGTTAGATCAGATCAATCCAGTCAGCGTAATTGTATTTGTGTTCTGGACTGATGGCCGACCTGCCGACCTCGGCACCTCAACACAACAGAACAACAGTTGTGCTTTCAGCTGCTTTAGCCGAGCTCAGCACACCAGCAGAGCTCAGCACGGCAGTGTTGCAGAACAACGAATGTTTTCAGCCAAACAACAGAGCTCAGCTTAGCAAAACTGTACAACAACAGTGCTGCGCTATCCTATGATTAGCTGAGTCTCAGCACAAAGTAGAGCTTAGCTCGGTAATAACCTCATAAGCTCAGCTGAGCAGAGATCCGAGGCGAGTCCAGGACTCTGTCCTTCAAACGTATTGCTCTGGTATACTATGCCCAACCGGATGAAACAATTGTCTCTTAGGATACAATAGAGTCAGTTCAGACGAGCGGCATTGCAGCGTATGAACTCAAACAAACCTGTAAGTTGTCTTGAACTTCTCGAATTACTTGAAATGCAGAACGTTTTCCGTATGCGGGAGAATGAATATACAGAGAGGGGATTGCAGAGAAAAGAGAAGAGATGGATATTTCTGAGTGAGTGCGTGTGACCACAGAGGTCAGCTTGACCAATATTTATAGGAAAATTCTGAATTCAGTCTCTTACAATCAATTCAACAACATCCATATGATTAGATACCTGCTCGGCCTGAACACTTGGATCAAATTACCGCATCAAGTCTGTCCTCAACCATCAGATCAAATAACTATTCAACATGAGCCATCATATCATAACAAATTCAGGTCAGCGCGACTGGTTAAACCTCAACAGCTTTTCAAAATTTAACCTTAGCCTATCTCAACAACATGGAGAAGTTTTAAACTCAACAAACTTCACCCCAGTTGATAAGATCCGACCCACTGCTATAGGACCCAGCCTGCGTCTACATCATGTAGCCCGGCCTGTAGCCCAGTCCGCAACCTAACCCCATTAGGTCCGTAACTGAGTCCGCCACCTGAACCCATCAGGTAAGGGCTGAGCTAAGCTGACTTTCACCCCTTACTTTGGGCATTAATTTCTTATTCATCCGATATCATAATTGAGTGATTCAGAAGCCTAAAATTATCTACTCGTCGCGTAGATAATTAAGGTCTAATTAGTTTCTACTCATCATTAATGAAACTAATCATAACTCAGCTCAAAATATGTTGTTAACCATAGTATGTAACTTGGCTCATATTCAATTTCTTTCTATTTTCTCCAACACTTCTCATTTAAGCAGCAGCTGGCAAGCAAGCGGTCTTGGTTTTGTGTCGATAAAGTTGGTGAAACCGAAGGACAGACTGAAACTCACTCTAAATAGAAAATAACATTATAGCGATGGAGATGATTCGAAGTTATGATTTCTTTTATTCTCTAAAATTTGAAATACTTTATGTCACCAGGTCTTCCACTAGCAAAACATCGTCGCCGTCTCCGTCCTCATCCTCCTCGCCGGAAATACTCCTCTCTCCTTCCTTCTTTTGTCGTCTGACTTTCCACCTTCTTAGGATTCAAGTCAAGTTTGTGGATATACCTGATACACGACATGAAACCTTACATGTACAGGTTTGAGTATCTACTTCCGTTTACGTGAAGCAAACAAGTAAATTTATGGGTATGGTACATTGATACCCAAAACCTAAAAAATAAGAAATACGAAACACAGCCTATTTGTTGCTCTTATTTTGGGTCCCTTTTATTTTGTGAAGCTGTATTTAACATATTGAAGTTCATTTATGCAAAATTTTATAATTTTTGGAGTTGTGTAATGAGTGTTGTAAATTTTTCAACAACGATTATTGATTCTGAGATTTTCAGAATCAAATTAGAAGAGTTTTAAATGGTATAAAAATAGTGTAATTTTTGCTAATCACTATTCACCTCCCCTCTAATGCTGTTTGTGCAGGTGTTACGGTCCAACATAAATGACATGATAAATTTTGATTTGAGGGATTAAAACCTACAACAACCTCCATGAGCATAAGACAAAATTATATAAAGAAGAAAATGAAAAACTTTTCAACAACTCATTGTATAGGTCAATGATAGGGTCTTTATTGTACTTAACCGTATCAAAAGAAGATATAACGTTCACTGTGTGTATGTGAGCTAGGTTTCAATCATGTCCTAACGTGTCCCACAACAATGCAATGAAAAGATCTTTGGATATATTAAACATACAACTCGTTTAGTATTTTGGTATGATAAATACTCCCAAGCAGAGCTTCATGACTATCATGATGCTGATTATGGTGGTTGTAAGATAGCTAGAAAATCAATTAATGGAACATGTCAATTCATAAAAACTAATCCAGTTTCTTGTTTTTTTTTAAAGAAACAAGCTAGTGTAGACCTTTCCACCACCGAATCAGAGTATATAACTTTAAGTCTATGTTGCGTACAATTACTATTGTTAAAACAACAATTTAATGATTTTGGCATTATAGTGAGTCAGATTTAAATTTTCTGTGGTAGCGGAAGTGCAGTCAATTTATATCAGAATCTTGTACTAATTCTAAAGCCAAACACATAGAAGTTAGGTATCATTTCTTATGTAATGACGTTAATAATGGAAACATACTAATAGACCATGAAAGAACAGATAACCAAGTTTCTGATATTCTTACCAAACCCCTAAGTCAAGCTATATTTGAAAATTTAAGAGATAAATTAGGCATGACCACTTATGATATAATTGAATGATTTTTGTCTTTCACATGATTTGTGAAATAAATGAGGAGAAAAGACTCATGATTTTAGATCATAGTAGCACAATTTGAGGGGGAGTAATGAATAAAAACATAGGTTGAGGGAAACATAGATTAAGGAGAAACCGGCTTGCATAGACATTTTTAGAGATACGAGTTAGTATGTTTGATCAAAGTACACATATGTAAATGCACACTTTTTTTAAAAAAAAGTGGTGAAAATATATTTTGAGTGTAAAACTTATACTTCTAAAATAACTGGTAAGTGTATGTTTAAAATCATGTAAGGTTCTTTCAAAAAATCATTCAAAAGGGAGACAATATTATGTATATGTTTGAATGATTTTAAAAATATGATTTTACTGAATGATAGAATGTTGATAAAATATAAAAAGTGTTAAAAAGATACTCTATACTTTGAAAATGACAAAAGATTTAAACAAATAAAGAAATGACATCGATTGCTCAAATTAAAATACATCGATCGATCAATGTACGCCACTCTCTTAAAAGAGACATAGATCGATTGGTGTGTGTGGAGATCAAAATTGAAAACCTACTGTAGAACATTGATCTATCAACCTAAAACACATAGGTCGATCAATGTACGTACACATCGACCCTACAGAGATTGATTGATGTCAGACCAATCAAAACTGAAACCATACTATGAGACATCTATCTCTCAAACTAAGCAACATGGATCGATGTATACATCAGTCTCTAAATTTAAGACATAGATCGATCGATGTCAGTCTAAGTTGAAATAATTTTCTTAGTATGTGATAAGTATGTAAGCATTTTTGTTACACATATAATTTCCTTTATATATGATAAGTTTTTGTAACATGTCATATATGTCTGAAATGATTCTATTATTAAGCTTGATACATTATTGTGTCGCTAATTTGCCATGAAAGTTTTGACAACTTATCACAAGGTTAAAATAGTAGTTTTGAGTTTTTGTAGGGCTATCTTTTAAGAAGGATATATAAGGATAAAAAGACACAAACATGGTGTATTGTTGTATTTGACATAATTGGGTTTCAATGACATTTTTGTCATTTTGGATACAAGGCATTTTGGCCATTTGTACAAAATTATTTTTTATGTAAGGCTAAAATATTTATTATATGGTCTTCTTATGTATGGTATTCATGGTCTTCATATATCTATCAACCATATCTTATCCGGACTTCGGTTCTTCTTAGAATTCTTATTTATTAAAGTGCAACATTTATTTGGTCATACTATATGGTCTTCATGGTATTCTTATGTATATTATTCTTGGCTTTTCTAGTATTTTTTGACGGAATATTGGTCATATTTTTGAAGAAAATTCCACCACACTTGAATGAGATAAAAGGAGAATTGGTTTGCATCAAATGATGATATTTACTATGCAACCCATTCTCATTATTATCCATTCATTCTTATTTCAAACATACAAAAACGTTCATATATATATATATATGTGTGTGTGTGTGTGTGTGAGGTGGACAAATCAAGTTTTGATATCTATGCAAGACTACGCTACGTGGACTAACCGAAACGCGTCAAATCGACTTGGTGGTAAAAAATGGCCAACTTGGCATCCAAGATGGTAATATACGTGGTTTTTTGAAGCTAAAATGGAGCTGACATGGTTAGCTCATATCCTAACTAAGTGTTTAGAAAGTTAGACAAGAATGTGGGATAAAGGTGGAGCAAATAAGTTGGAAGATTTTCTCATTTGAAGGCTCTATTTTCCATGTCATTCTTGCTGAAATTTTTGGCCATGAGTAGGTGAGATGAGTTGTTCCAATTGAAGCTCTTGAAGGTACCACATGTGTAAAGTGATGAGGTGTTTGTCCAATCAAATGAAGACAAGTAAGATTGATGCCATTGAAGGTGACATATGAGCATTCTAATCACCCTAAGGGGTTGCTCACACCTATAAATAGGAGTGGAATTGAAGAAGAAATATGCACCTTGAACTTTTTTCTTTTTCTTCTTCTTCTCCATTCTTGTAGTTGAGTTGTATTGTTTTAATTTGTTATTTTAATGCAAGTGCACCTCTTTTATTCATAAAATTGTAATTGATTTGCCATTTTATAAGGCTACATCAATAAGTGGTGAGGTGTTGATTGATAGGTGTTATTAAAGTGATTGTGTCTAAATCTTGATTGGGGTTGATGTATGACCCATGAATCAAGAACTTTTTAAGGTGAAAAGACACTATTTGATAGTGAAAATCCAAAGAAAATTGTTCATTGAGATATGAGTATCTAATGAGCTATGAGCTATTTAGTATGATAATAGATCTTTATTCAACTTTGGACATAGTTGTTTTGTCATCTTCTAAAAAAGTGCGACACCTTTCCATTACAAAGTAGTTTATAAACCCCAAAAGAAAAGAAAAAAGAAACAGGTAGTTTGGCGGTGACTGTAAATTCCCAAATGCTAGAAGAGGCCAGGAATCCTCCACCTGAAAGCATAAAATCTATCCTCATTTCCTCCACCCAACTAGCATTGGCTCCACACTAATCTTCTCTTATCATTGTTACTCTCCCAGTTTCTCTTCAACCCAAACCAAAATCTTTCCACAGCTTTGAGAGAATCAAAACCCACATAATTCTTTCTTTCTTTCCCCTGTCAATGGCTGCAATTTCTGTCCCTGTTGCAAAACACACACTTCCTTCTTTACTCCAACCATCTAAGACCCTTTACTCCAACAACCTTCCAACCCTCTCTTTATCCTCACAATCTCAAATTTGTGGCCTTAAGCTCCTTGTTCCATCTCCTATTTCACCCTCTTCTTCTTTTTCGAAAAGCTCTGTCTTTGCTAAGGTACATTACCTTTTGATACTTAAAAGTATTCGCATTTGCTGTCTATTGGTTCATGATTTTATGGATTTTATTTGATTTTTGTTATGGTTTTGTGTAAAGGTGTCAAAAGGGTCAGTGCCGCCTCAGTTTACATTGAAAGATCAAGATGGTAAGACTGTGAGCCTCTCCAAGTTTAAGGGCAAGCCTGTTGTGGTTTATTTCTATCCAGCTGATGAAACTCCTGGTTGCACCAAACAGGTACTCTGCTTAATCGCTAGAAGAAAAGGGGTTCTTTGTGGTTTCCAGAGTTTTTAGTTACACGAAGCTTTTGAATTCTTTCTGTTTCTGGTGTTGTCTTTGAAAGCGTTCGCACTTTTTATATAATTGTTATTCCTCCTATTACTTCTACTTGATGTTATTATTGCTTCCTTTTTCATAAGGGATTCAACATTTAAGCAAAAATAATGGTCACCAAAGAAAAAGAAGGTGAAATTGGTGTGTACAGTTCATTTATTTGTGCTAAAATCTTGAATTTGTAGCTAGGAAAATGATTTGCAGCACTATTTTCACTCACAATATTATCCCCCGTGCATTTTGCTGGTTATTTGGTTCTTTGAGTTTCAAATTTGTGCAATTGAAACTTCTTACATAATCGTGCAACTCTTATCAGTCCTGGCAGTCCTATCCTCTAAACATGCTGACATATGGGGTCCTAAAGATATCTGGTGCATTTGTGCTGCTATAATTTTGTAATGTACTTGGGTAGACGTTCTTTTCTTTGTATTCAGTTAAGATTCCTCTTAAACTTGGCTATTGTTCAACTTACTGGCACAAGATTCTATGAACTAGTAGTTCATGATATTATCATAGTAGTTGTTACATGCTAAAACTCCACCTCTTAGTTAGCCGTAGAAAATGCATATTGCCGCTTGCGGTGACAGTTATGGCTTTTTGTCTTCAATCAATGTAGACAATGTGCATCCTTAAGCTAAATCAGTGATGAGACCAATTATTCAAGAAATCTTATTGGATAAGGTCTTATTTGTTAAAATAATGGAGGTGTATGAATTGGTATTTTGAGTTAGGTTTTCATCAACTTCAAATTCTAGTTCTAGCTCCTGCATTCAAAGGATTCAGTGGTCATCCGACTTATAAGTGCGTTTCTCAATAACTGGTTGCGGCTGCCGGTTAACCTAAAGATTCATATGGTTGAATGGGTCTATATTTCTGTTAATCATCAGACTTGTCGTAGTAGTTTTATCGGATTTCTCATTGATTGCTTCATGTTTTTTCAGGCCTGTGCCTTTAGGGACTCTTACGAAAAATTCAAAAAAGCAGGGGCAGAGGTTATAGGAATTAGTGGTGATGATCCATCCTCACACAAGGTATTTACATTCTCTATTGTTTCCTGCTGGCCAACTTTGTACTCTCTGTGTACCAGAATCATCAGCCTTCTTCTTGTTGTTATTCTGATTCATATAGAGAATTCTTGAATATGTATGTGTAGAAATCTGCCACTTGGATGCTTTATCTGAACTCTTGAATGACATTTCTCCCACTAGCAGAATGATGAGAAACTCCTTGCAAGATTCTTTAGTATGTCGTGGGAGAATTTTGATATACTATATCAACTGTAGCTCTTAAATTGGATAACTAATCCCCTGCATGACATGTATGATTCATTCAAGACGCTTATTTTATTTCATTAGATTTTCCAAGTTGCCTTGCTATGTAGATGAGAAGAAATTGTTGAGCCTTTACTGCTGAAGTTCCGACGGAATTGCTTTTGATCTTTAGATTGCCACTTTTTCAGTTTCTCATTATCTTTTCACTTGTAATCTTGAGATCTATTTCATGTTTTTGATTTGACAAGCAATATCTCTCTTGACATTAGGCCTTTGCCAAGAAATACAGACTTCCGTATACATTGCTAAGTGATGAGGGCAACAAGGTCAGAAAGGACTGGGGAGTTCCAGCTGACCTGTTTGGTACATTGCCTGGAAGACAAACTTATGTTCTTGACAAAAATGGTGTGGTTCAATTAATTTATAACAATCAATTCCAGCCAGAAAAGCATATTGATGAAACCTTGAAGTTCCTGCAGAGCGCCTAAGAGTTCTCTGAAGGACACTCATCTCTCGTTTTCCCTTTCTGAAGTTTCATTTTGTGTAATCATGGTCTTATGACAAAAGAAAATTCTTTTGTGTAACATAATCAGCTAGCTAAATGGTGGATCATCAGTATGTATTTGATGCTAAATGAGATATCCTGTTCGGCTATATTGGAGGCATTGCATCAATAATCTCTGCTTTAATTGGTTCCCTCAAATTATAGTTGATTGTGTATTCATTGTTCTAAAAGACCAATAGTATTTGTATAAAATGCCATAGTCCAAATAGAGACTAGATGACCACTTTTATGTTACTCAAAATCAATATGCAATATCGCAATCCCCAGTGTGGGACAACCTATGCATATCATTCTACTCTACTAGCAATTACAATCAGAGGATTTCTTTATTTCCTGTTTAAGGTAAATGGCTTGAAGCCATATAATGTATACTAATACCGAGTAAAGTTGCACACTTTTGACTATTGTGACCAACCATATGTCTGTTTATCTGGTTGGATTATTGGTGTAAGCAAAACAATGAATAGAATATGTTTGACTTAGTTTTGGTGTTATGTCATTATTCCTTTTTGTCCTGGTAATCATGGCTGCTGTAAGGGCTGAATGCTTCAGCAAACCAATTGTTCTTCCTCAGTGATTTCCAGCCCATTTCTTCACATATTTCATCTTGATGGTTAATGCTGAAAGTAGAGATGCAGCTTCTCTTGTAAAACCTAGTAGTCCTCTTCATGATCTTCATCTCTTCCCACGTCTGTTCAAGCATCCTCTCGACACTTGGGAGCTTGAATTTATTACCAACAAGGCCCGATAGCCATCTGCAGCGTATCTCTGCTGTTTGCAGATTCGCGACACTCTCAATGTAACCCACAAAGGCCATGTTAGGAATGAATGGGTTGATTGTTCCCCTGACATGAGGAGAAAGAAATATTATGGTTTATATTTATGGTTCAGACTAACTAATGAGAAATTTATGTACCTATACAATGGCATCAGGTCATCGATTTCTATCAGATTGCGAAAGGGTTGTGGAAGAATGGATTTGAGTTTTGCTTTCCCATCAAAACCAGTGGCAAGAACCACAACATCAGCATCCAGCTTTGTACCATCATCAAATTCAAGTCCTCCTTCTGAAAACCACCAGTTTGATGCTCTTTTGAAAGTGATGTTTCCCTTATCAGCCTCAGGGAAGAACTCTGGAGGCAAGATTGCCATCTGACACGATGCGTAGTCTTCCTCAAAGGGGTGATCTGGTTTTAACCCATACTTGTTCAAAGGTAGCTTCCATACGAGATAGGACTCAATAATCTTGGACATGGCTTTCCTCTGTTCAAAGAATTTAAGCTCCATTAGTCAACTATAATCAGCTGGGTTTTTTTTAAACAGAAATTAGTCAAGATTATGGTTGACTTACAAAAGGAGAGATGAAATGACAAAAGAGGTTCCTGAGAATTCCTTGGTTGGGTCTTTCATGGAGGAACTGAGAAGCCCTTGTTGAATAGAACAGGTAAAATGGCAGACCCCAAATGGAATAATGAGGGACAGTCCAGTGCAAGGTCCTCACCACCATAGTGCAGGGCTGGCCGTCTGGTCCTGTTTAACAATACCCCAAGAAAACAAATAAAATAAGTGATAAATACAGTTATATATGTGAAGACTTTTGATTTCCCAAGATGTTTCAACCAATCATAAGTGCCTAACACTGTTGAACTTGTGTCTGATAATTAACGTTATCAGAAGTTCTATATGTCAAGTTTTTAAGTTTTGTTCCTTATTTCCCTAAGAATGGTTAAGTCAACTTCACTCTTAACTACTTAAAGCTAGTGTTTCATACCAAAAAGGGGGCTTTTCCGGTGCACTGGCTCTCGCGCTTGCGCAGGGTCTGGAGAGGAGCCGGATCGCTTCGCGATTTGATATACGTAGCCTTACCCTACACTTTGTGCAAGAGGCCGTTTCCGCAGCTTGAATCCGTGACCTTAGTGTCTCAAAACAGTAACTTTACGATATTTGCTATAGTTGCGTACATGTGTCCTTTTCAATCCTTATTTTTTCCCTCTTTATATGGGACAAGGATGTTATATATGGTTGTTAATGGTTTGTTCTTGAAAACAACAACATCAATATAAACCAGTATATTTTAATAACAATCACACATATCCAGTATATTTCAACACATACCCAGTGAGTCTTTTGGTTGAGATAATCTGATAGCTATCGTACCTTGGTTTGATTTGGCACATTCAACAGCTAAATCAATGCCTGATTTCTTATAACCAATAACTGCAACTTTTTTGCCTTGAAATAAATTGGTGGCAGCTTCTTCATCCAGTTTGCAGTAATCAAGAGTATGCAACACTTGTCCTTTGAACACTTGTGGGCCTTTGTTAAGTGGGAAATTAGGCATTCTTGGAACATCTCCATATTTTCCAGTGCAAATCACCAAATATTCAAATGCATACCACTGAAAACAGAACCCAATGAGAAACTCATTTTTCTAATGTTTGTTGTTAACAATTACTAGAAAAAATATAAAGGGGAAAATGTCCAGCATATGCTTTGTAGTTACGTGGAAATTGTCAGACTTTTGGAATTTAAATTTTCAAGTGCAAAATGAAACGAAATTAAGAAATTTACAGGAATGGAAAACGAAAATGTCATGCAAAAGTTCATGAAAACTGCAGGAATTTTCTTTGAACTTTAATATCCAAGTAAGAGAAATCGAGTTTACTTGACTCTATTTTACTAGACCTTAACTATGTCTTTCCAATTTTTGAATCAAAAAGACAACCACCAACAACAACAACATCATTACCCCGTTGCCTTAAAGCCTCCCGTCTATGGCAGAGTGACGGAGGATCGGGTGTACACAACTTTACCTATGTGTTGGAAACACAGTTGTTTCTGGATGACCCATAATAAAATTGCATCAAGTTGTGTTAATCGACCTCTACTTCACAATAAAAGAAGCGCAACCAATTTAGTGAGTTATTTTGTTTTATTCCATCATATTAAAGTCAAAAAAGAATGTGTCATTAACTCCATTGGAAATGGAAAAAACAAATCATAAAGACAACCAAACCAGTGAATTGAATTTTTATTTTATTTTTCTTGGTAAGCTTGATGGTTAAAAATGGTTGACGCATGAGAAGTCAAATTATTTTCTTAAGAGGAAATGGTAGTGATATGTCCATGCAAAAGTGCATGAGAACTGCAAGAAGCTTCTTTGAATTTTAAAAGCCAAGTGAGAGAAATTGAATTTGCTTGACTCTATTATACTAGATCATGACTAGGTTTTTTTTTTTTTTTTTAAAATTTCATCGTACTAGTTACTCATTAACCACGAACATGTACAGAAGTCATCAAAGAATTCTCTACCCTTTTTCTATCTTTTATCGGTTAAGAAACAACGGCTAAAAAATCAAAAAATTACTATGTAACCATGTGAATATTATGTCAAATTCTTAAAACAATGATCCATATTTATTTGTCTATGTTCTATTGACTAAAGACTACTTACTACCATGTCGAATGCGTAATAGTTATTCATTAACCGTTTTAAGGTTTAGGTTAAGAATAATAACCTCAATAATCTCAGATTGATTGATCCGGACAGCAACCTCCCAAACTGCCTTGCCAGTCAGCAAATCTCCATGTTCATTACTCTCATCGTCGAATCGGCTCAGATGAGAGTCACCAACAAACCGAATTTCGACCACCTTGGAGTTGAATCTGATGAACTTCAGCAAATCATTATGCTTAGCATACGATTCCAGATACTCCAGAATTTCCAAATGGGTTGGAAAACTAGCATTATCCCTTTCGTTCCAAGGAAAATCCGAAAACTCATAATCGCAACGAGGTGTTTGTAGCCTAGTAGACCTGTAAGAACAATGCCTCCATACACCTCCTACAGAATCACTAGCCTCAAACACCAGTGGATCGTGTTCAGCTAGCTGTTTCGCCGCGGCCAGGCCGCTTATGCCAGCCCCTATGATGCCAATCTTGGATAATGTAGGCATTGTAATAAGAGAAAATTTTGAAAACTTTAGCTGTTTTTGTGTGTGTATGTATGTGTTTTGAGGGTTTTTGTTGGTGTAGATAGATGGCTTAGAAGGAAAATGGGAGAGATATATATAGTGGAGAGCCATGCATGAGAATGGGAGCCTTGTGGGACACGTTTTGGAGAGCTCGTGCTTAGACTTCAAAGTTATTTGGTTCATAAGAAAGAAATTTACGTGCCACAGGAAAGGCAATCCCCCACGGAGTATATTCAATTAAGATAAATGAATCTGCCTTCCAATTTATATGCCGTTTTATAGGTTTCTATATGTTTTTAATTATTCTTTTGTCTTTTTCTTATTAAATGTAATTTTTTTTTCAAGTTTTCTATAATGTATAAAAGAATATATACATGATAATAGACAAGAGAATATATATATATATATATATATATATATATATATATATATATATATATATATATATGTGTGTGTGTGTGTGTTACAAGCGAAAGCTGTTACAAGATATTATACGATCTTAATAAACAAAGTCCAAGAAACTTTCTAAAATAGGTATCCACAATATAAGCTTAAAGTTCACCCATACATTGTGGTACCTAATTTCATACTCATTACTTTGTACAAAATATATTAATTCAAAGTACGTAGGATGTGTCTTGGAGCAACTGAGAAGGTTGTTGTTTTGTAACCTTGAGGTTATGTATTCGAACTTCAGAAACAGCCTCTTGCACAGAAAGTATAGGGTAAGACGGCGTACATCCAAATCGTAAAGCGATTCGGCCTCTCCCCAGATCCTACGCAAACATGGGAGCCTAACGCGTCGGAAACGTCCTTTATATTAATTCAAAAGTACACGTAGCTATGACCAAACCTAAAGGATAGCAAACAAACACTAACTTCGTGATTATTATATGGAAATTTCCATGATGTTTAACACTTCCATCCTATATGAAAGTTGTAGAGCTGACCTACATACCTTCACCTCAATGAACACGCCTTTGTGTGTGTTTTTCTTAAAGTTTATTTTGAATCTGGATGGGCCAAAAATTAATCATATTTTCATCAGACTGTACCACTCGGTTTTGGTTTATACATTCGATAAATATGTCATGTAACTAGGGGGTTTTATAAGATATACGGGTAAAAGACACACTTGTTGGTATCAACGAGGGTTCATATCTCTATACCTCTACAAGTTTGCGTGTAAAACAATCTTGAATAATAACTGAGTTATGTCTTGTGACATCTGAAAAAAATTTAATCGCACATCTTATTGTAGAGAATGTAGATGGAAAATGCAGCAGAATTTGTATGAGGTAATCGTGGTATAATTTATTCTAGTTTGACCTAGTATAACTTATAACTAACTGTGTATAAAATATTTAGTCAACGCAAAGCACAGTACTTGGTAGATACCCCCACCGTTTGGTAACAAACAGGCCGTTTCTCATTGTATAGACTATAAGGACCATTGATCTCTGTGCTATTTGATATATTGAGCATCGTGTTTCATATATTAAATAAAAATTAGGTACCACTTTGTTTATGTGATATAATTACTTTTATTTGGTGACTATTTTATTTGAAATATACTGTAAAATCCTAAGGAGATTATGGCAATTGGTTATTGGATTCTGAAAATATATTTTATCTTGATTCTTGCAAGTTTTACATTACTGCCAATTTAGAGCAAATTCCAACTCGAGTACCAAATGAGCTTGACTTTGGGAGCCGTTACTGCAAATTTGCTCCGATTTCATCGTGAATGTAGACCAAATTCACCTTGCTATTACCCGTGAATATATACCAAACTACGTAAATTTTTTGACAGGTTATTTTTTCTTCAGTTATTGTCTATTATTATTATGGCTATATACCGGAATTTCTTTTTATTTTTATTTTTATAAGGACTCGAGATTGAGTCTTATTGATGTCCAAAAAAAGGGTAAATAAATTATGCAAGTGAGATTGAAAAAAGAAAATTGACCTTTGTGCTTTTTTTTTCCATTAAATAAAGATAAACTATTTAAGAATTCTCTGACAATATATAGTAGATGACAATTTAACCTAACCTAGGAAATATTCAATTCAATTCAACTCGTTTGAAGCAGTTTATATTTGGATTTATGGTGCGTATAGATGTCAAAAGTCTAAACTGATAGCAAGATAGACCGGGTTTGGGTTTGTGTAAAAATCTTCAAAACCTGCCTCATCTTTGCTTAAGCCCTCGAATCTCACAAAAGCGGTCTTCACTATATATATATATATATATGTATATATATATATATATGTATATATATATATATATGTATATATATATGTATATATATATGTATGTATACACACACATATATACATACATACATACATGTATGTACACATACATATATTAATTTGTGTATGTGGGTGTATGTATATGTATATACATACATTTGTGTATATAACGCATGACATTTCTTTTTCTTTTTTGTTTTTGTACGGAGCAGTTTTGGGTTGGGGAGAAGTTTTTTTTCGGTCGAACGGCTTTGCCATGCAGTTTCATGCTCCTGGTTTAATCTGTGCAGTCCATGGAATGGATGGGAAACATCCGAGAAAATTAAAAGAAAATGGGCATGCAATGAAAGGAAACATTCAGTAGAACCTTTTCTTTAACATATTTTTTTATCTTTTAATTTATTCCATCCCACCCTAACGATAACTTTTGCTGTCGTTGGGATATACTGAGTTCGGACGATGATGAATTTATTCCATCCACTCCCTATACATGTTTTTATTGGAGGAAAATTAGAAATTTGGAAATCGGTTTATCCAAAGTTGGTGAGCAACATATTTTGAGTTTAATTTTAATGTCCTTTAATCAAAATTATAAACTAGTGAGTCCGAAATTATCTACGTAATAAGTAGATGACTTTAGCCTTTTGAATCACTTAATTACAATACCGGGTGAATGATAAATTAATACTCAAAATAGGATTAAAAATTGGTTAAAAATTAGAAAAATGATGATGTGGCTTCATGAGAAGTGAACACATCATCATTTTGCAAGAATACCACATTGGCCAATTGAGTTGAAGTTGCCACCTTATATATTGCTAGGAGAGGCACTTTAGATGTGTTTTCTTTTAAATTTTTCCAGAAAAATAATTTATCTGATCCTGACTATGTTTAAATCTGATGATCTAACGCCGGCTCATGTTTAAACTGCATCGCAGTTGTTGATCCGATGGCTGAAATTTAAATCTGATGGTTACCGTTGAACGGCTCCAGACTTAATCTTATCATCAATTGTAATCCGAACGCCTACGAGTTAATCTGATCAATCCATTTTTGATCCAACAGCCAAGATTTAAACTGCCAGGGGTTTTGATTTAGCGGTGCAGATTTCGCTACAGCCAATCCGACAGCTGCGAACTAACCTGCATTTAACTTTCAAAAAACCACTTTTCCTCTATAATTGCTCTCTTTTTACATTAGACGAATTCCTTCTTCCTTCTGCATTCCTGCATACACTGCCTGCTTTGGTGCAATCTGTAATCATCAATTGCGAGAAGTCCGAACAATTCACATGTTCGTAGAGTTCTTACGCTACTTGTGCCGCTCGTCTGAACTGATATCCGTTGTATCCTGGAAGATGTTTGTTATATCCGGTTGGACATAGTATACCTGAACAATTCGTCTTAAAGATAGAATCCTGGACTCGCCTCGGTTTGCTAATTGTTTGTTACTGTTTATCACGAATACACAAACACACCGTAAAGATTTTATTTTGCTAACAGTTTTTATATTGAAATTATATTTCCACAAATCAGAGGTCACGGTTCCATGGTACGAAAAGAGTATAAGTGTTGCCCACTGAAGTACATTTAATTGCTCAAATAATACGTTTATATTTTTATTATAACACGTAACGGGCCAACTACTTTTTGGGAGAGAAAGAAACGTTCAAAGATGCGTTGAGTTAGCACACACGTAGATCTGCACCATTAAATTATTATCACAATCATATCATATTGGCTTAGTTAAAAGTCAAACCTACTTCTACTAATGCAGGAATTCGCAGTGAAAATGCGTTTTAGTGTGAACTGATTTTTATTTATTATTTGACTCGAAAACATGTATTTTTTTTCTAATATAGGGTAAGCTACCATAAAACTTTTGTGTATAAAGAATACTCTACCAAACGAGTTCATATGAAACTTATAACTTTAAATAATTTTTGGTGAATAGTTAAATCATAAACATCTTTCCTCAATCCATTTCTACCGTATGATATTGGAAGAATCAGTTAGTACATATCAATATTCGCCAAATGCCGCCATCAAATTGAGTTTGTCAAGATATAGTATGGCGAACAAATCTCCAAATATTTGTAAATGACTCCAAACATAACATAGATATAGATACGGAAGAGTATTTTATAAATATCTCGGATATACATATTTTGTTTTAATTATGACGCAATAAAAAGTTTCATTTCCTCCAAAAAAAAACTATAAACATCAGAGGGCGAGCCTTAGAGCAACTAGTAAGGTTGATGCTTTATGATCTTGAGGTCATGAGTTCGAGCCGCGGAAACAGCCTCTAAAATAAAGTCAGGTAAGACTGCGTACATCAGATGACAATGCAATCCGACCCCTCCTCGGACCTTACATAAACGCAGAAGCCTAGTGCACCGGAAATGTCCTATAGTTAAGTCATGAACATCGTACATCACTAATTTGAGTTGGTAGTTGTACTCTTTTCAATATGTTAATACAATTTTTACAAGTGATTCTATTCAGACTTGATGAAATGACGTCCCAAAAAAAATAAATTTGTTCAAATGATGTAGACTCTAAATGGGACAAGCATAGATTCTAGCCATGACTTTTGACTCGAAACTAAAAAAGATTGACTCAAACCATCGTTCACTAGGGGCTCTAGCTACCATGCTAGGAACTGATAACTACATTAGTTTTGACAAATGCATCAGGTCAAAGAACACAGTTACGCATCCCATGCCATAAAATATTTGAAATTAAAAGCTTATAATTAATTATTCAAAGGGCAAATAATGTGTCATGACAAATTATACCTAACGGTAAGACTTGATTCTGGTAAAACTTGACTCAATTTTATACGAAAGAAAGGAAAATAGGTTGAAGTTCTAACAAGAAGTATCCCATACTCTACAACAGATTTCTGTATAAGTTAAGAGGGGAAAAAATATTTAAAACAAATCATTTTTAGGGATTCAAAAAGCGGCTAACGCATTTTTTTTATTGGTTTGGATTACTTTTAAAAGACGGAGATTTATTCCTAATGTACGTAACAAGCTATGTGTGTATGTGTGTGTGTATGTATGTATATATTGCCATGACATGATTATTTATTTTATATTATCTTTTGTTTTTGTTTTCTCCTTAATGCTAGGAGCAGTTTCCGGTTGGGGGCGGGGGCGTTCTGGGTTATGATGCTTTTGCCGTGCAATTTGATGCTAAAATTTTAATTTGTGTAGCACATGAAATGGATGGGAAACATCCAAGAAAATTAAAAGAAATGAGGCATGCAATTGAAATCCCTACCAAATTTCGGGTACACCGTTTTTTTTTAATAGTCGAGAAATGAATAGTTCGTATGTGCACTGTTCATATGTTTTATCAAGCCTTACAGATTCTATTGTTAGTTTTAGGCTTGTCAAACCGATCGTGTTTTGTGTTTTGTGTTTTGTGTTTTTTGTGTTTTGGGTATTACAGTACTAGACTCTCACCACAAAAACAAAAGCCTATAGCGACAGACAAAAAACGTCGCTATTTCGTCGCTACAGGCATATAGCGACGAAATAGCGACGAAAAATGAATGTCGTTATACGGCTTGTCGCAAAGCAAATTTCGTCGGCAATGCGTCGCTGTATTGTGACGAAAAAAATTGCGTCGGTGTATCGTCGCAAAACTGCGACGAGAAACTGTCAGGTCTGCGACCTTTTTTCTGTTGTCGCTGTTTCGTCGGTAAATTATTTCGTCGCTATTTCGTATTTTTTATTTTTTTATTAATGTTCTGCGACAAAGAATTTCGTCGCAAAATTTCGTCGGTATATGTTTTACCGTCGCTATTTATTATTTTTTTATTTTTTGTTTCCGTTTTATTTCGTCGCAAAATGTCGTCGTTAATATGTCTTTTCGTCGCTAATTTTAAATTTTTGTTTTTTTATTTCCGATCTGCGACAGACCAATTTCGTCGCCGGTTCGTCGGTATTTGTTATTTTTAAAAATATTAAATTTACTAATAATTATTTTAAATACATTATTTAATATTAAATTTTAAATTTTTTTTTGATTTATTAATAATATTAATACATTATTAATTAAAAAGTTTTTATTATTATTATTTAATTTCTATAATATATTTTATTTTGTATATTAAATCATTTGTACAAATATTATACAGTAATACGGTATTTGCGCATTCAAGTTCGTATAATTAAACAACACAAACGAAATAGAATCCGTAAAATTGTCAGATAGAATATATAAAAGTACAAAGAAAATGTCAATACAACAAATGAAATAGACTGTACAAACAATGAAAAAATAAAAAACTATGAAGAGGAAGATGGAGGGGGATCATGCGGAGAAGAGTGACCATCAGGAGGGCGGGGCTGAGGCTGAGGCTGAGGCTGAGGCTGCGAGGAGTTGGAAATGAAAGTCATGACGACCTGCGACAGCTGGAAGATTTGCTGGTTCGTTGCCTGCTGCACCTGCATCGTCTGATGCTGCGCATGCTCAAACGCCTGCTGAAGCGCCTGCTGCATCGCCTGCTGCTGCGACTGCAGTGCCTGTAAACTCTCCTCTTGCCTCGTCCTGATGGACTCTATCTCACGCTGCAGCGCCGCATTATCTGCTTCCAGGCGCGAAATATCCTCTGGCGTCGCAGAAGGCGCGGAGGTGCTGGCCTCAGAGGAAACACCTGGATGCAGAACTTCGGAAAAGAATCGCGGCGCTGCTGATCCAACCCCGTACACCTCCTTCTTCTTCTTATTCTGAGGGCCGACGGTCCGAACCGCATCCCAATAAGCGCGGTTCTTGTCGGCCTGTTCGCCCCTATCTGCGAGTAATCTGTTGTACTCGTCCTGAAATGAGAATATGAATTGTTATGGTTTAGCAATAAAACAAACTAAGGAAAAAAAACAAATGATATCGTAGTCTACTTACACTGATGTCGCGGGCCTTCGTCGTGATCCAGTCCTCCGTTCCGTCGGAGGATCTCTTCCGATGCGTCTTGTAGAAGAGATCGTAGGAGGCTGGCCACTCCCCCGTCTCCTGGTGCTGAAAGAATGAAATAAAATATGTTAGTGATATGCAGAATTTTTAAAAATTTCGGCATGACCTATTCGTTTATCGGAGGTATCCCGACCTTAAAGGCCTCTCCCAAGTCAAATCACATGTACCACTTAAAGTAACCATATACGAATACCAAAAAAACAACAGCGCAACATAAGTAATCAACGAATATAGATAATCCACTTAACTCACTGAATGTAAATAATCCACTTAAGTCGATGAATGTAAATAATCCAATGAAATCAATGAAGGTCGTTATAATCCAATATTAAAATACTCACCATAGAACGCATCGTGGTGGCGTGGGAAACCGATCCACCTGAGTGTGTGGCAGGTGCTGGGCCCTGTACGTTGCTGCTGCGCCGGTTCGCCGCGTTCCGGGCGCTGCGGGCTTGGTAAGCAGGGTCCCTCCACCCTTCTACCCACGCCGCCCAGACGGCCTCGGATACGTAGGCAGGCCTTATCCACATGGGGTCACGCTCCGACTTGGTCTTGAGGGAGTTGACGAAGTCCCCGTAGCGTTTGGCGGCCCTATGCCGCCAGGCCTGCTCCACGTCGCGGGCGATGTCGGCTGGCCAGCTGTACGACTTCTGCAATTATCATACGGAGGAATAATAAAAGTGTGGTTAGAAAAGTAATGATTGATTACGCATCAAAAAGTGAAATTTATCAAATTTGAATACCTGAAACTCATCCCAGTAGAACCTACGTGTCTCCGGGGTGACACGGCCCCAGGTATATCCAGATGGGTCAAGCCTCAGGTGGAAGGACCGGGTGATGCAACCGGAAAGCGCGCCATTGTCCGATCCAAACCTGAAAGAGTTTAAGTTGTTAGGAAAAAATAACGCGTGAAATATATTTGAAAACATGTTAAATAAATTAATCATTACTTACGTATGGGTATCATTTGACCAAGGGAGGGGACGACGCCCTGATATGACACCCTGGTCCGATGCCGCATCAGACGCCGGATGAGGTGCTGAAACGCTGGGTGTGGGTGGCGTCGTATGTCTGGGGGGTGCGGACATGTCGGCAGACCGTAAAAGGTCTGAGTCCGCAGCTAGAGCGGCGGTCGAAACCGAGGCATACGTATCATGCTGATGAATGAACGCATCGAACTCTCCTTGAAGGTCCTGTGTAGATGGTTTGTATGTGGATCTCGTCGGTAAACCGTCACTAGCCATCAGATCTGAGAGGAACATATTAATAATTTTTAAACGGAGGTTTCCCAGCCTTAATGGCCTCTCCAAAGACAAATGCAAATCATACCGAAAATCATATGCAAACCTCTTACAAAACAGTTTGTACATGCATCATTCATTGGCCAAGCACACCACATTTCAACTAATTCAACCTTAACAACAATATTGGTGCATATATACCATATATACCCGTATATACCCGTACATACATATATATACCATATACATATATACCCGTATATACATATATATACCCGTATATGCATATATATATATATACCGTATATACATATATATACCATATACATATATGTACCAAAAATAGATTATATAATTATAAATATATTTAAATAGGAAAAATATATATACATACATAATTCTACAAAAAAAAAACAGTTTCTAATAATTTTACATATATTTATATACAAAAATTACAAAAGATATATTACAAATCTATTAAAAACAGTTTTTACAAATTTAACTATATTTAAATACGAAATTAAATATATGTACCGTATATATGTACCGTATATATGTATTTGTGCGTGTATATATGTATTAAAAACATATACATACATATACCGTATATATGTATATGTGCGTGTACCGTATATATGTATATGTGCGTGTATATATGTATTAAAAACATATACATACATATACATATACATATACATACATTTACAAATCTATTAAATACATATACATACATATACATACATATACATATACATACATTTACAAATCTATTAAATACATATACATACATATACATACATATACATATACATACATACGGTAATTGCAATAAAAACGAAATACATACATATACATATACATACATACGGTACATACATACATATACATAAAAACGAAATATACATATACATATACATATACATACATACGGTACATACATACATGCGGTACATACATACATACGGTACATACATACATATACATAAAAACGAAATATACATATACATTTACATACATACGGTACATACATACATACGGTACATACATACATATACATAAAAACGAAATATACATATACATATACATATATATACGGTAATTGCAATAAAAACGAAATAGGAAGAAAAACTAACCGGAGAGGGGAGGTCAACGGAGAGGAAGCTCGTCGGGGGGGGGGGGGGGGGGGGGGGTTCGCCGGAGGGGATTTCTTCGCGAGGGGGGGTTTTCGCCGGAGGGAGGGGAGGTTTTCGCGGGGGGGAGGGAAATGGGGAAGAAGAAGGGAATTTCAGCTTATATCTATGAAATTTTGCGACGACATAGCGACGGAACTTCCGTCGCTATTTAGTTTCGTCGCTATTTTTCATGGTCGTCGTTATTTCAAATTTAGCGACGAAACATTTCGTCGGTAACGCGTCGGTGTTATCATTTTTGAAAAAAAAATAATACAAAATATAAAGTAGTATATACATGAATATAAGTACATCAACACATACACACTTTCATATAAAGAGGTACATAAAAATTTTGGCTAACGTCAATCTTCCTGGTCATCTGCATCCTCATACGCATCTTCATCTTCGTCTTCATCTTCATCTTCATCTACATGCTCGTCGTCCTCTTCATCCTCGTATTCGTCTTCGACTACGTCTTCAATATTATCAGACGGTTGTATGTTGAGATGAATTTCGATAAAACCGCCGTTGGGGTCATTTAGAGGGAGGTCGTGCAGTTGAACATGTGTCGTATCTAGAACGGACGGGTTTTCTTCTTGAAATGCGGCGTCCATACCATCTGAAACTGTCTGTATACTCACATCAAACTTGCTCGATTTCACTTTGCACACGGCTCGCCAGTCTTTTGAGCTCGCATTCATCCTCGTTGTTGGATACGATAGATAGTACACCTGGGACGCTTGACTAGCCAAAACGTATGGATCGTATTTTCTGTACCGTCGCCCTTGGTGTATGTCTACCAACTTATATTGGTCGTGGACCTTTGTGCCAACGCGATAACCTTCTCGAGTTGGATCGTACCATTCGCACTTGAATAGGACCACCCGCTTTATAGGCAATGCGGGATATTCGAGCTCAATGATGTCAGTAAGGTAGCCGTAGAAGTCATCCTCGTCCGGGCTATTGTCATAACGCTTGACACACACTCCGCTGTTCTCCGACGATTTTCGGCTGGCATGGGAGACTGTGTGGAATCTATACCCGTTGACAAAACACATGTCGTGTCGCGTGACTCTGTTCAATGGACCCTCGGCTACTGGCGTCAGAATGTAACCGTACTCATCGTCAGCCAGATGACCTTTGCTCGCCTGTAAAAGGACAAGTAAGTATACATCAACGGGGCAATAAATGTGTATCACATATCGTACACGTAACAGGCAAATACTAAACTTACATGCCACCTGAACCAATCAGCAAACTTGGAATCTAACTCATTGTTTATTGCATCGCTCGATATACCCGGTGAACGGTGTTGCAATAAATCAACGAACAAGCTGAAGCAAATTACGAATGAGTACCCTGTATATCTTTGTAACATAATGGATAGAGTATCGCAAGGTATTTACAAAATAAAATGGGAAATCGTTTATACCTCTGGAAACGGTCGACTTGACGGCAGTTGCGCAGAACATAAGAATGAGCAATCTTCAGCTCGCTGTCCCCCAATATCATTTCCTTTCCCTGTCCGTGAAATCTGATCGGATGTGTGAATATTGGGAGGACACCGGATCTGGAAATGCCGTCGTCGTTCCGGGGAACATCTCTGCACCTCGACGGGACATCTGGCTCGAAGTAATGAGACACGAAGGTCGATGCTTCCTCCGTCAGATAGGCATTGCACATAGAGGCCTCGACTTTCGCCTTGTTGTTGATGTTCAGCTTCAAATGCCTGAGATATCTGTTCATATAGTGAATATATGTTCAAATGCATATCGCTTAGACACATAAGAATGTCATGCACATAAAAAAGAGTACCTCTCGAACGGATACATCCACCTGTACTGAACAGGACCACCAACACGTGCCTCGTATGGTAGATGAACTGGCAGGTGTTCCATTGAATCAAAGAAGGCCGGAGGGAATATAGTTTCCAGCTTGCATATGATCACTGGGATTTCGCCCTCCAGCCTTGACATATCATCCGCCCTGAGTCTCGTGGCTGTAAGACATCTGAAGAACAGACTCATCTCGGTAATTGCTTCCCATACATTGGTTGGAAGCAGCTCGCGGAATGCAATGGGCATCAACCGTTGCATGAACACGTGACAGTCGTGGCTCTTCATCCCGTGCAAACCGCGTTTATTCACGTCGATGTTCTTCGACAGGTTCGAAACATGGCCATCAGGAAATCTAGCCGTCCCTAGCCACGATAACAACGCACTGACCTGCTCCGCATTCAGCGTGTACGAGGACTTCGGCATGTATGATGTGCCAACGGGATGCAGCTCCGGTCGCATGTTGAGGTCGCGCATATCAAGTCGTGCCTTCGAATTGTCTTTTGTTTTTCCTGGCACATTCAGCACTGTATTGAAAATGTTGTCAAACACGTTCTTCTCAATATGCATGACATCCAGGTTATGTCGGATCATATTGCTCTTCCAGTACGGAAGCTCCCAGAATATGCTTCTCTTCTTCCACCCGATACAGTAACGAGCCAGGTCTGCGTTGTGACTGCCGTCCGGATCATCAGCGACCCCTACGAATCCACAACTGTCTATCTCCTGCAGCACCTCTGCACCCGTGAGGAGCTCGGGCTTTGTGTCCTTATCGACAATGCCAGGCATGAACGCCGTCACGTTCCTTCTGTACAAATGACGTCTGGGCAGGAACTTCCTATGGCTGTCGAACCAGCTTATCTTACGTCCATGTTTCAAGGACATCGTCTTCGCTTGCTTCATGCAGCAAGGGCAAGCGTATTTCCCCGCTATGCTCCACCCCGACAACATAGAATAAGCCGGGAAGTCACTGATCGTCCATATCAGCGCGGCGCGTAGCTGGAAGTTTTGTTTAGTCGATACATCGAACGTCTCCACGCCAAACTCCCATAACCACTTCAGCTCCTGTATCAACGGCTGCAGGTATAGGTCGATCTTCTGTTTCGGATTCCTAGGACCTGGTGCGATCACAGTCAAGAACATGTAAGGCTTCTTCATGCACATCCAAGGCGGTAGATTGTACGGCGTCACGATTACAGGCCATGACGAATACTGCTCTCCCGACTGTCCAAACGGGTTGAACCCGTCGGTGCATAAACCCAACCTAACGTTCCTTGTCTCCGACGAAAAACCCGGATACGTCGCATCGAACGTCCTCCAAGCTTCGCCGTCAGATGGATGGCACATCTCACCGTCTTTCGTGTAGTGCTCCGCGTGCCACCTCATCTGGCTAGCTGTGGCACCGGATGCGTATAGCCTCTGCAGTCTAGGGGCGAGAGGTAAATAGTAAAATTGTTTTCTTGGCACGTTCCGGTTTCTTTTGTTCGTTTTCCACCTGCTTGTCCCACAGACCCTGCACATGTCTTTATCCTCGTTGATGCCCCAGTATATGATGCACCCCTCTGAACAACAATCGATTTTCTGAACCGGCAGTCCCAACGCCTGCAGCTGTTTCTTCGTCGAATAAAAACTGTCGACCATTGTGTTCCCTTCAGGAAGAGATTCCCTCATCAGCTGACACATCCCATCGTACAATCTCTCCGTCATGCGGTGTTCCGTCTTCATGCTCGTCATCCGACCGATCATGGACATCTGTGTGTGACTACCGCAACCAGGATACAGCGGCGTGTTGGCGGCGTTTAGCATCTCAAAAAACTGTCTCGCCTGAGGGTTCGGATCTTCCTCCACGAATGTACGCGGCTGTTCATCCGGATCCTGCATTTGTAACAATTGCTCTCCGGTAAATGCGCCAGCGGCTGCGTCTGTCACCATCTGCATGTATGGGTTGTGAGATCCCTCGCCTATTTCTTCGGCATTAACCTGACCGGGTCCCCCTTCGACGTGTACAGTTGCAGATGTAGACGCCCCCTCATATTCGCCGTGACAGTACCATGTATGGTAATTGTGGACGAAACCTTGTTTCAATATGTGAACCCTCACGTCACCCGGATCCTTATATTTACGGTTCTTGCATTTCTTGCACGGACATCTAATCTGCGTTCCACTTTCATTACTCGTCGCAAAATCAATAAATTCTTCGAGACCTTCAACAAATCTAAAACACCACTTCCCGTTGTTTACTCTCTGGTACATCCACTTTCTATCGCTTCTCCTCGGATCCATTTTCTCGCTACACCTTGAAACTAACAGCAGCTATCTTTTTTCGTGTGTAGAAAAAATCAAAATTCCACACTTCTGTATTTTCGTTCAAAATTGATGATTGATGTGTTTGAAATGAGAGAAGAATGGGAGAAGAGAAGAAGAGAAGAAGAAAGACAATGGTTTTATCGTTCCCAGTACGTTACCCACAAACAAGCACACAATACCGACGACTTAGCGACGAACGGCGACGAACAAGAAACACAAATCCCGGAGACAAACAAACACATATACCGACGACTTAGCGACGAACATCGACGAACAAGAAACACAAATCCCGGAGACAAACAAACACATATACCGACGACGTACCGACGACCAGCGACGAAACACGTCGTTTGATATGCTTTTACCGACGAAGTACCGATTACATTGCGACGCAAAACGTCTCTTCATTCCGTACGACGTGTTTCGTCGCTAAGTCGTCGGTACGTCGTCGGTAAAAGACAGTCCGTCCAGTTCCCCATGCTTACAACTTACGATGTTTTGCGTCGCTAATTCGTCGCTATGTCGTCGCTGATTTCACTATATAGACAGTGGATCAGCGTGTGCCCACAACAACATATAAAACAACTATTTTATAATCCAAAATGGTTCGTACTAAAGCGCAAGCACGACGTGGTGGACGTGGTGGTAGGGCGGCAACACCGCCAACTGAAGTGCCTTCTTCTTCAACTGTTCCTCCCCCACCTCCTCCCCCACCAGAGCCCTCTGAGCCTCGCCGGGATCGACAAATTGTCGAACTCCAAACAGAAGTACGAGATCTGTGGAAAATGTTAGATGAGGTGAGGGCGCATGTCACGGTTCAGGAAGAGCGTCTCGACTACATAGATAAAAGGCAGATGCGGATTAAATCCAAATCTACACAGTTGAGACGCCAACTGAAGGCGTGTGCGGAGAGTATAGCTTCTCTCTGTTCGGATGACGAACAGTGAGTGGCTACTCTTCGCTATTTAGCTTTTTTTAAATATTTCTTATTATATTTTGTAATTTTTAATTTTTAATTTTATATTAATGAAGTTTGTTTTTTTAATATCGTATTTGTTTTCTTAATAATTATAACACGTGTTTAATCTCTTACGAATCCTGACGACGCACCTGTATACGCGAAATGTGGTTAAGAAAAATTTCTTCCGACTAATTCACCGACTAAACATCAACTATATACCGACGAAACCTAATACAACGACGAAAACCTACTAACTATATATATCTTCGACGAAACTTAATAGAACGACAAAAACCTATTAACCGTATCGTCGAAACCTAACTATATCTTCGACGAAACTTAATAGAACGACAAAAACCTACTAACCGTATCGACAAAAAAGGGAAAAACTAAATACAATGAGAAGAACGGGCTTCGCGGGTTTTTTTTTTGAATTTACCGACGCTTTACCGACGAAACAGCGACGGAAAACGTCTCTTCACATTATTCGACGCGTTTCGTCGCTATTCCGTCGCCAAGTTGTCGCTATTCGGCAGTGTCAGTTCAGTTCCCAACGGTTGCATCGTACGATAAACATACGTCGCTAATTCGTCGCTACGTCGTCGCTATAACATCCGAAAGGTCATCACTGCACATTCACTGCACACACTGCACATTCACTGCACATTCCCAATGGTTGACAAATGCGTCGCTATGTCGTCGCTATGTCGTCGCTCATTTCACTATTTATACCCCAAACATCCGCTGTTATACATACACACATAGAACGTTATAAATAATCAAAATATGCCGCGTCGTTTTAAAAGAACCCCAAGGCGTGGTGGACGGGCAAACAGTGCCCCTCCAGAAGGGCCTCCTCCTCAACCACCATCGGTTGAGCGAGAGGGTTCTGTATCTGTCTATGGCCCACCGCCGCATCAGGATGATCAAGAACAAATGCCGGTGCAGGACGCCGACTTCCGTATGCTGATGGCAAACATGCATCAGCAGTCGCGGCAACTGCACTACATGACTAGAAGGCTGCGGAAGATGAAATTTAGATACTACAAGCTCAAGCGCCTTCTCAAAGAGTTTGCGGAGAATGTCGCGGCCACTCTTTCGTCCGATGACGAAGAGTGAACGGCCCATCTCCGCATCTCTTTTTAGATTTTTTTTTTATTTTTTCGTTTGATAATGTAACTTCTTATTATTAAATGAATGAGTATTTTTCCCAATTACCGCTTTCTTTTTCCTTAATCAATACACGTGTTTAATTCTCGATGTATCTACGACGACACAACGACAAACCGAATTACGAACGGAAAGTAATTCAAAACATTTGCCACATACGGGTTTCATTGACAAAAAAACGACGATACACAACTCCAAGAACTTAGTAAACGACGAATTTATTTTATACTTTTAGCGACACATTTGCGACGACATAGCGACGAAGCGTTATAAACTAAATAGCGACGAACAAAAACACGCAGAATAGCGACGAGACACCGACAAATCACCGACGTAATTCACCTGACTGACTATTTTTCTTTTAGCGACAACGAATTTCATCGTACTTTCGTCGCAATTAGCGACTACATTATTTTGGTCGCAGAGTCGTCGCTATTACCGACGAAACAACGACTATACGTTGTTCGTCGGTGATTTTTCCGTCGGCAAACCACAATTTTTTTGTGGTGTCTTACCTTATCCGTTTGCTTCGCGTGTACAGAAGTAGATACTCAAACCTAGACATGTCAGGTTTCGTGTCGTATATCAGGTATACCGATAAACTTGACAAATACAAATATTTCAGGTCATGTACGAGTCATTTTGTGTATCTTTTAGGCATACGATTTTTACCCATGACGTGACGTAATATTTTATGAAGAACATTGCTATAACAAGAAGAACGATAATGTTTTACCATACGAAATTATAACATACAACTATTAGAGAAATAGTTTTAACATATAATCAGCAATCTGATCCATAAGAAAAATAATAATCCATCATTTAACAAATAAAATACACAAAAAGAACACATGATAAGGTAATGTGCACTGATCTGAATCCTGAGAAGGTGGAAAGTCATGCGACAAAGGAAGAGAGGAGAGAGGAGTATCTCCGGCGAGGAGAATAAGGACAGTGATGGTGACGGCGTGTCGCTAATGGAAGACCTCTGGACATAAAATATTTCAAATTTTATAGAATAAAAGTTAAATCATAACTTTGAATCATCTCCATATCTACAATGTCTTTTTCTGTTCGGAATGAATTTTGGCATGTCCTTCGGCTTTACCAACTTTATCAGAACGGAACCAAGACCGCTTGCTTATCGGCTGCAACTTAAGTGAGAATTGAGAACTGAGAAAAGTGAAGAATGAGTGAAGAGAGGAGAAATAGATAATGATGCGTAGGGACGGCGGGGGACAATTGCATAGGATAAGAAGAAATGGAATGGAAAATTGGGAATAAGAGATTATGCTTTTAGGTTTTAGGAGTTTTTTATTTTTAATTTAATAATTTATAATTTATATTTAAAATAATATTTAAAAAAATCAGGTATGGCAGATATAAATGGATAACCCACATGTGTACCTGGACACGACCCACTCTTAGCGCGTAAGTTTCAGGTCTTATCCGATTTGTGCACGAAACCCACTAAAGCTATACTCATACCCGCGGAAAACGTGTCAGGTTCGGATAGTGTTTTTGTGTTGTGTGTGAAATTGCCACCTCTAGTTAGTTCCATCTTCCACAACTCAAATTTCTTAACTATCCTTCCCTTTTAATTTGTTTCCCCCGATCCTCATACAAGATTGATGGACCAAACTCCCACGAGAATGAAGACAAATATACTTCGAGTGGACACTTCACAGTCAACGTCATTAAACCGTATAGATGCGTAGATCCACATAGCTTCTCTCTCTACTCATCTCGGCCAGGAAGGCACTAAACGCTTTGGGTCAGCCAAGCCACATGGTAAAAAACTAGCACGCTATGGTTTTTCGCTACAGGTTAGCTCGGACATTGCTACTTCCAATTTCTTTGCTCGGCCGTGCCTTTAGAGTCAAACCTCTTTTTTGCTCGCCTAGTTGCTAGAGCAAACACTTGCTAGCAAGTAACCTGGCCATATGTCACGTCGCTTGTGTCACTTGCCAATATGCGAACAACGCTTGCCAGCAGGACATGACACATGGTGCCCGCCTATTGTCTCTCACATCCAGTACTTACCCCAAACACATAAAAGGAAAGCATTCACACAACGGGAAGGCAATTGGTGAATGAGAGAACACGACAAAAAGACCAAGCTCAAAACACCACTAAAAAGCCACTAATCTAGCAGGGTAAAAACACGAACAAGTTATTTTGCCCTATATTTTTAATTGACCATCATGTATATACCCGTCATTGAATTGAGCGTCAGAAGGTTCTTCCGGACGCAGTAACTTGAGGGCCTCTAACGCTGTTTATTCCACGCAGACTTCTAGAAATGCTACCTATGACGACTAACTAAGTCTCCAAGAGGTGCTAACATCGTTATTGTTCAGATCATTTCTGATCAATGGTGGATATTCGACTTCGTCAAAGATATAACATCATTTATATTTTTAAATTCAAACTTTATTTTCGCTAATCAGGGTAAGGTTCCTTGGTATCAATAGAGTATAGGTCTTGCCCATTTGAATGCAATAAAGACACTTCTCTTTTTTCTTTTTCGACCGAAATATAGCTCTTTATTAAGAAGCATCAGCCAAGGTGGCACAAATGACAGCATATGGAAATCACGATTCGCGACTAACAAGGTTGGATAGTTAACTCCAAGTCATGTTATTAGGTGTTCAGAAACATTAACACTTTAACTAACGAAAATTTAGCAACATGTCAAAGCAACTAGCTAAGTCGCGTTTATCGCACTCATTTTTCATGTTTCTCAATGGAGATTGCAACTGGCCGGGTTGGTTCAAACTCTAACCCCCACCGTTACCAAAATATCTTACCGGTCCCACTAAAATTTTATAGGCAATGCAATATAATCCAAGTAAAAAACAAATACACACATGCATACATACATACACATATATATATGTGTGTGTGTGTGATGAAGTAGATTCGACTTCATCTCCATATCTTTCTGTTGATTCTAAAGTAATAATGGATTCAAGACACAACACGTAAAAAGCATACCTCGTTTGTATTATTCGAAAAATCACTCAAAACTGAAACATAGATTTCTTGGCACCAACAACTACTATAGCCGGCCGCATGTTTTAAAATAGAAATACTGGTCTTAGGTAAAACCACAACCTAATTGGAATAGATAAAGATTGCTAAAACTTATGAGTATTAAAAATATAAATTCTATCCTAAGTTCCTACAAACTAGGAACTTTGGAATCCTAATTGCATGAGGAAAGTTATCCAACATTCCCCCCCTTAATTTCTGAATGTAACCTCGGAATTTCTTCAATGCTAAGCAAGCTTCACATATCCTTGAACCTTGTGCGTGCTAACGGTTTCATTAGTATATCAGCCCTTTGCTCGTTGCCACCAACATACTCCACTTCGATCAATCCATTCTCAACACACTCTCGAAAATGATATTGCGTATGTATATGCTTACTCCTTCCATGAAACACGAGATTCTTCGTAAGTGCAATGGCCGATTTGTTGTCCACCCATATAACCACCTTTTCTTGCTTCCAACTTGTTATTTCACACAACAATTCTTGAAGCCACAAGGCGTGACATGCTGCGGCTGTGGCAGCCATGAACTTGGCCTCACATGAAGATAGTGCAATGGTGCTTTGCTTTTGAGAACACCATGTAATCGGAGAATTATTGAAGTAGAATATGTGTCAGGTGGTGCTCTTTCCATCATCTTGGTCTATACCGTGACTACTATCACTATATCCAACAAGTTTCTTGAAGTTTCCTCGTCTAAACATTATCCCAAGTGTTGTGGTTCCTTTCAAGTACCTTAGGATGTGTTTAATGGAGTTTTCGTGGGACTCTCTTAGGTCTTGCATATAACGGCTTACAACACCAACCGAGTATGTAAGATCCGGTCTTGTATGTAACAAGTATCTTAGACATCCTACCAATCTTTGATAGCGTGTGGCGTCCTCTCCTAATTCATTCTCGGCCTTAATTAACTTAGTGCCGGGAGCCATAGGAATGTGTGTTGCATTACAATCAAGTAAACCCACTTGTTTAAGTATCTTCAACGCATAACTTTCCTGTTTCAACGTGATGCCTTCGTGTGCTTGGAAAACCTCAATGCCGAGATAATATGTTAGATGGCGAAGATCGGCCATCTCAAATTTGGTTGCCGTGTCTCGCTTGAACTCTTTAATAAGTGATACACTTGTCCCCGTTACAAATAAGTCATCAACATATACGGCCACGATAAGTAATCATTTGTCCCTTGTCTTCTTGTACACCGAATTTTCTTTGGAGCATCGTATGACATTCAAGCTTTTCAAACTCACATCTAACTTAGTATTCCGACATCTTGAGGCTTGTCGCAAACCATACAAGGACTTTGAAAGCATGTAGACCTTATGTTCCTCTCCCCTCCTTTCGTAGCCTTCGGGTTGTGCCACATATACTTGTTTTTTCAACTCACCGTGTAAGAATATTGTCTTGACATCAAGATGATGAATCTCCCAACAATAAGAATCGGCTAAAGCAACAAGTAATGGGATAGTCCCAATGCATGTCATAGGGGCAAAAACTTCATCGTAGTCAATGCCGAACTTCTGAACATAGCCCTTTGCAACTGGACGAGCTTTTGTACTTGTTTATAGAATCGTCGGCATGCTTCTTAATCTTGAATACTCACTTCAACCCTATTGGTTTAACACCTTTGGGTTTATTAACTAGCACCCAAGTCTCATTTTTATTGATAGAATCAATCTCACTTTTCATGTCAAGCATCCATTCTTTCGAGTCTTTTGCTTCAACAAAATTTCTCGGCTCATTATCAACCATCAACAACAAATCATCTTCATCTATATTCGAAGCAAGCACATAATCATCAAGGTACCTTGGTTGAGGCTTCATTTGACTTGACTTACGTACAACTGGTGGCGGCATACCCTCTACACTCTCGAGTATGTATGTCTCGGTCGGACTACCCGTGATTGAGGATGGTCATTCTTGTGCGTACTTGGACTGGCTTGCCTTGGGCTGCCTAGGCACGGCCGGTGCCTTCATCAACCGTGTAATCTCAAACGACTTGAAACATTCCCAACTGGTTGGTCACTTCAACCACATTTGACTCCCATTTCCATCCACTTCTTTCATCAAATATCACATCACGGCTTACAACAACTCTCTATGTCTTAGGATCAAAAAGTCAGTATCTTTTGGTACCCAGTTCGCTTGCAAGATGCACTAAGGGGCGTGACCTATCATCCAACTTTTTCAAGTGTGAGGAATCAATTTTTGCATAGGCAAGGCAACCGAATATCTTCAAGTGTTGTAGACTAGGCTTCTCCCCTTTATATATCTCGTACAGAGTCTCATTTGGCAAGGCCTTCGTAGGAAACCGATTAATAAGATAAGTAGCATGCCGGACCGCTTCTCCTCACAAATAATTTGGCACACCCATAGCTTTTAGGATACTTCCCGTCATCTCTATCAGTGTCCTATTACGACGTTCTACAAATCCATTTTGTTGAGGCGTATAAGGAGTTGTCAACTGCTGTACTATCCCGTTCCTTTTACAAAAATCGTTGAACTCGATAGAAGTGAACTCGCCTCCTCTATTAGTACGAAAGACCTTTATGCCTCTCATGGTATGTTTCTCAGCCATAGTCTTGAAGCTCTTGAAAATTTCAAGTGCTTCATTCTTTTCTTTCAACATAAAAGACCACATATACCGAGAATAATCATCAATAAGCACAAATACATACCTATTGCCGCCAACAGTGCTTGAAGTGATAGGGCCAAATAGATCTCCATGTAGTAACTTCAGTAGGCTGCCGGCTCTATACAATGATTGTTGTAGAAATGGTTGTCTCGATTGCTTACCGACAAGACAAGATTAGCAAACACGGTTTTCTTGATTGGTATAAGGTATTCCACGCACCATCTCCTTTTTCTTCATCTTCTTTATTGTTTCGAAGTTGACATGCCCAAGTCGAGCATGCCACTTCCAAGCATCATCATCTATCTTGGCTTGAAGACATATTGGAATCACTTGGCTTTATACAAATCTTATACAACCGATTCGGACTCCTTTCAACCCTTATCAACAAACGGCCGCCCCTATCATACATCATCAAGTACTCGCCCTTCAAACTCACCTCACAACCGGCCTCTGTGGCTTGCCCAAGGCTAAGAATATTGCTTCGAAGTTCCGGTATATAATAGACCTTGGTAAGTAGCTTTTGCTCCCCTGACTTGCCTTGAAGAATTATCGTTCCTTTACCTTTTATCTCAACACTTGAACCATCACCAAATCTTACTTTGCCGTGTACATTTTTGTTGATCTCCGTAAAGTAAGATTCTTCACCCGACATGTGATTACTAGCGCCATTATCCAGGTACCATATATGATCCTCATTTCAAGGCGAAAGAAATTTACTCGAAAATGTATTTCTCTCATTGTAGCACACCTCTTGAGGTACATAATAAACAGTTTCGTGAACAAACACCGGTTCGTCTACATCGTGCATCTCTGACAAAAGTGCTTCATTGGACTTCACATTTCTTTCGGTACATTTACTAGCAAAGTGTCTAGGCCTATCGCAACGAAAACATATTAACTTCGAGCGATCCTTCCTTGTATCTCTCCCCCGTCCACGGCTGTTGGAGGACGAGGAGGGACTGTTTTGAGGCCGATCATGCATGCCTTCCCGGCCACAGCCTCAGCCTCGGCCTCGACCTTGAAACTCGCGGCCTCGGCCCCTCTGCCGGGAAAAATCTTTACTTTGTTG
>AP025057.1:29966954-30114620 GCA_036186865.1 Eustoma russellianum
AATCTTTACTTTGTTGGTTGGAAGAAGATGAATATAAAAAAGTACTATTTGATGTAGTATTGACATTTTCTTCGTTAATTTGTTCTTCGTACGCTTTCAAGCAACCAACATCTTCGAATTCAGTTTTGTTCAAGTCCAATACTTGTTCCAGTGACGTAACAATGTGTATAAATTTTGATCTTGGTAAGCCATTAAGAAACTTCTTCACCAATTTAGAATCTTCCAAAGGCTGCCTTAAGGTGGCCGATTTTGTAGATATTTCGGCTAACTTTCAGGCGTACACATCAATTGAATCTGATTCTCCCATCTTGAGCCTATCAAACTTCGCGGTTAGAGTTTGTAGACGCGCCTCCTTGACCCTCTTGGCACCCAAGTGTCTTTTCTTTATAGCCTCCCAAATTCCTTTAGATGTTTCTTGATGGCCTACTTATAGGATCATATGCTCGGGGATGGCTTGAAATAAAAGAGCCATTATTATATCATTTTTCTCGGCATCTTCCGAGCCTGGATCAATCGTATCCCAAACCTTGTGAACTATCAGAACAATCTTCATTCGCATAGCCCACACGGTATAGTTGGTTGGAGAGAGCATCGGACACTGTACGGCCGTAGAGCTGACATCTTTCCCCCACGCATTGGATGTTGTGCTTGATGGTCGAGCACTACTCTCACCAGTTTCGCTCATTGTCTGAGTTGAAGATTCCTTCGGTATCACAAATCCTCAACTGAGATGAAAAGAATCCGGGCTTCGTTGATATCTTGGCCGTGTCAATGAAGAACACAACAACCGGTTAACCCTCGGATTAACCACACGGCTGCACCTCTATCTTCAACCAACCTCGCTCTGATACAAATTAAAGTAATAACGGATTCAAGGCACAACACGTACAAAGCATAACTTGCTTGTATTATTCGGAAAATCACTCAAAACCGAAACATAGATTTCTTGGCACCACCAACTACTATGGCCAGCCGCATGTTTTAAAATAGACACACTAGTCTTTGGTAAAACCACAACCTAATTGGAATAGATAAAGATTGCTAAAACTTAGGAATATTAAAAATCTAAATTCTATCATAAGTTTCTACAAACTAGGAACTTTGGAATCATAATTGCATGAGGAAAGTTATCCAACAGATTCAATAGATATATTCACACACGTAGCAGCACGGTTAAATTCAAATGAAGTTGCTGTTGAATATATTTGAAGAGAAAACACCACAAGAGCAAGATAGGGAGGGGGAGATTGCAACAAAGGAGTCCTTTTCACGTCCATGACGTTTTTGTTTTATTTCTTGGATAGAAAATACATAATAAAAATACATAAAAGCTAGGTCCTTGTGCAGATATTCTCGATGCTATTTTTTTTCAAAAAATATTTACCGTACATACATGAGGAGAGAATATGATTCGAACATTGTTTTCACCAAAAATACAATAAACTTTACCACTAAGGCATTTCGAATTCCCGATGCTACTTATATAAGCATTATAAAGGAGACTTCCACGTCAAAATCGTCTAACAATTTTCTTTTTCATTTAAATTTTCCCCCTAACTTATCCACAATGTTCCTTCTTATCTTTGCTCATAGTATCACAACCATATGTATCGCTTTTTGGTCGCTGTAATGAAATTTGGACAAATGCTGAACATCAATCCTTATGATGGTAACAATATTCTTGTGCTGAGCTGTCTGATTTAAACATAACTGTCAGTTTCAATGCAGTTTGAGAAAAGGTCGTGAATACGTCAACATAACGAAGATAACAAAGTTAAATGAGAAGATGGAAAATAAAGAATGTTATATATCAGATACAATCTATCGCTTAATCTATGTTTTTCAAACAACTTGCTCTAAACATAGTTCTTGAAATAGTAAGCGAACAAAAGTAAGTTGTTATATCTTGAAAAGTATTTGTTAGTAGTAAATCTTGTTCGCCGATGACTTCAAAAGATGGTATGAAAAGGTGTTTTCCCCCTCTTGAAATGCTCTCTATTTCTTACGTCATCATAAAGGATAGACCAACTGAGCCAGTAGAGACTCTTAACTATAATGCTGACAACGTTACATGTGGAAGACATATTCTACACTTGCTTTCCAACTCTTTGGTTGACAGCATCTCAAATTTAAGTCTACAATAGAGATATGAAAAGCTATTCAAAGCAAATATGCTTCTAAAGATGTTGGTAAATGTAAATATATGGTTAGTCAATTTCCTAAGTTTTAAATGGTGGATCACATATCCATTAATTATCAAATCCATCAATTCCAATAATTGATGGACAATCTTGAACAAGAAGGCATCAAGATCGATGAAGCATTTCAAGTCGTCTCATTGCTTAAAAAACTTCATTCTTATTGGGGCAAGTACAAGAAGGGAGGGAAGCATGATGATACGAAACTCTCTATGGATAGTATAATCAAGCACATCCAAATAAAAGAAAACAGACGACCAGAAGAGGTAAGTGGTAATGAAGAACAGATGAAGGCCAACATTTTGGAGCACAATCCAAAAAGGCAAAAGATCCCAACCAACGAATTAAAAGGCAACAAGGTAAGGCCAAAGTGTAGGACAAAATCAACACAAACCACAAGGAGTTTGTTGGATGTGTAGAAAACTTGGACACATGACAACCCACTACAAGAAATGGAAAGGACAAACGAGTAACCAAGCCAACCTTGTGTAGGACAATGCTGAAGACAAGAAAATCATCATAGTCGTCATCTTCTCTGAGGTAAACCTTGATGGCTGTGTGACGAAATGGGTGGTAGAAACTAGAGACACAAATAATATTGCTATGAGCAAAGATCTATTTCTTGATTATTAAGAAATAGAAAGTGGTGGACTAGTTTTCTTGAGAGATGCACGAAGGATCCCAAGTAATTCGGAAAGAAAAAGTGCTCCTCAAGTTAACCACGGACAAAAGGCTAGAGTTGGACAATGTGTTTCATGTCCCTACTATACGTAAGAGCTTGATTTTCGGAGCACTTCTCAGCAAGGATAACGTTAAGCTTATTTTTGATTCTGATAGACTTGTACTTTCTATGAATTGGGAGTTTATTGTGAAGAGATTTTCCTCGGGTGTGGTACTTATAGTTGATGCTGAAGGCATTGCTAATAAAAATGCATCTAATTCTATGTATCTTGTTGATTCTCTTGATATGAAAAATTTGATAATGCTGCGATCACTAATGGTTATATTGTAAATGAAAGAGATCGTTGTGTTTATAGTAAGTTTATAGATACTGATAATGTCATTGTGTGTTTATATGTTGTTGACATTTTGATATTTAGGACTAACTTGGATATAGTTCATCATCATCATCAATCATACCCAGTATATCCCAACGACAGCAAAAGCTATCGCTAGGGTCTGGGGATAGTAATATGAAGAACAGTGTATCTCATGTGAGTATGATAGGACAATTGGTAGTGTAATGTATTTGACGACTTGAACTAGACCTGATATTGCATATGCTGTAAATAAACTTTCTATACATACTCATAATCTAAGTGAAGAGCATTGGCTAAAATGAAAGAGATTATTGAGATATCTTAAAGGTACAATCGACTTAGGACTTGTATATAGTGGATTTCCATCAGTTTTGGAAAGATATTGTGATGCTAATTGGGTGACTGATAATGATGAAATAAGCTCAACCAATTGTTATGTGTTTACATTGGGTGGTGGTGTCATTTCATGAAAATCTTCAAAACAAACGTGTAAAGAAAAGTATACTGTGGAATTTGAATTTACTACATTAGAACTTGCTAGTGAAGAAGCTGAATGGTTGAGGAATTTACTTGTTGATATTTCTTTGTGGTTTAAATTTATACCTTCTATTTTTATACATTGTGATTTGCAGGTAGGAATCACTCGAGTGAAGAATAAGTTCTATAATGGAAGATCCAGTATATGCGTTTAAGACACAATATTGTGCGTGAGTTGATTAGTTCTGGGATAGTTAACTTGAAGTTTGTAAGATCCGAGTTTCACTTGGCTTGCCCCTTAACTAATAGACTAAAGAAGAAATTAGTCCATAGAACATCAGAAGGATGGGACTTATTTCATTTGATGTGAACTCTCTATAATAGAAACCCAATCCAATATTAGTAGAGATCTTATAGACAGGGTTCAATATGGTAAAAAAAAGTCAGAGAGGAGTTCTAGTCAGCACTATCAAACTTGTTTCTTCATGTGATGTTGTTGAAGATAGTGCTCGCTGTAAGTTTTTGAGGGTGAGATTATAAAAATCTCTTAATGAAATTCGTAGCCATGTTGTGTGGTGGTATGAGCAGTGCACAAATGATGAATTTCACTTACATAAGTGTAGATGTGGTGCCGCTTCCTATGAGAGTTTGAATTAACTCAATAGAGTTCTTATGAAAACCAGAGACTGGGTACATGGCCGATGCCGCACCACACCTCGATCTTGTAAGAAGTAGATAATAATATGCCTTTTGGTTGTTCATATAAACAGTAGTGGAATATAATTTGAAACTATGCTTCATCTTATTTGCATTTATATAACTCCATTTGTAATACCGACGATTCAAGACATATGTCATATTGTCCGCTATGTGTCATTATATTCGTTTAATCTTAGAGAGGTCAGTTTATGATTGATTGTGTGTTCTTATATAAATTTAGATCACATGGGGGATTGTTGAAAAAAATCACATAAAGCACTTTAGATCATCATCATCATCATCATCATCATCATCCGTACTAAGTATATCCCAACGACAGCAAAAGCTATCGTTAGGGTCTGGGGAGGGTAAGTGGTAGGCAGACAATAACTCTATCTCAAGGGACAGAGAGTCTGCTTCCAGTGAGACCCCCGACTCTATATGTACCTGCATAAATGACATAATAATAGAGATATGATGTGCTAGCGTATTAGTGAGGGAATTCAAGAAATACAAAGAATATGCTTTCTATATTAAAATACACATAACATTTATATGTACATGCAATGCAAAACAACGGTAAAACATAAGCAACCAAGTACAAAGTCAACCTAAAGCATAGATAGTGTCTACACCTATCTATGTCCCTAAATATATTCTAACGTGTCCCTATATATGACCTATACCTCGTTAACCTTAATCTTATGTCTCTATGAACTCCTATCCTGGATCATGTCTTCAAAAAGAGGTTCAGATCTAGTAGGCCGTGTCTAATCTGCTCATCCCAAGTCAGTTTAGGTCTGCCTTTACTCATGTTCCCCTCTACAATGAGGCTTTCAATTGCTCTGACCGGCGCTGTTGTCTGTCTCCGTTTGACATGCTCAAACCATCTTATTCTTCCCTCCCTTATGTTATCTGCTATACTAGCCATGCCTAACCTTTCTCGAAACACCTCGTTTCTGATCCGGTCTGGCCTTTTATGCCCACACATCCACCTCAACATATTCATTTCTGCCACTTCTATTTTCTGCAATTGGGACCTCTTGATGACCCAGCAGCTGTCCCATATAGCATTGCCCGTCGCACTGTCATCCTATAAAATTTTTCCTTTAATTTAGCTGGGAAATTCTTGTCACACAGCACCCCTGAGGCCGCCTTCCATATACACCAGCCTGCTTGAACTCGATGTGCTACATCATTATCTATGTCCCTATTCTGCTGCACAAATGATCCTAGGTACTTAAACTTACTTACTTGTGTTACCACTTGACCATCGATGGTGAGCTGGCTATTCTCACTGTCGGCTATGCCGCTGAAGTCGCAGTGCAGACATGCGGTCTTAGAACGGCTAATCTTTAAGCCTTTTCTCTCTAAAACACCTCTCCATTGTTCTAGTCTCATACTCAGGATATGTCTACTCTCTGCGACTAATACAATATCGTCAGCAAAAAGCATATGCCACAGAACTGCCTCCTATATCGGCTTTGACAACTCGTCAAGGACAACTGCAAAAAGAAATGTGCTCAACGCAGACCCTTGATGTAGGCCTACCTCCACCAGAAAGAAGTCCATATTCCCCACATGCATACGAACGATTGTTTTCGTCCTATCATACATATCTCTAATTATGTCTATATACTTCATAGGAATCCCTTTTGCATCCAGACTATCCCAGATCAGGCTATGTGGCACACTATCATACGCTTTTTCAAGATCGATGAAAACCATATGTAAATCATGCTTCTTCTCTCTATACTTCTCCATTAATATCCTGAGAATGTGTGTCGCTTCCGTAGTTGACCTTCCTGGCATAAAACCAAATTGGTTCACCGTAACCTGAGTTTCTCTCCTAATTCTAGTGTCGATTACTCTCTCCCATAACTTTATGGTATGGCTTAGCAACTTAATCCCTCTATAGTTTCCACAACAATGTGCGTCTCCTTTGTTCTTATATAGGGGGACCACGACACTCTTTCTCCACTCATCTGGCATCTTTCCTATTTTGTAAATACGGTTGAACAGAATAGTTAGCCATTGAACCACTTCCTCTCCCAAATATTTTCACGCCTCAATGGGTATGTTACCGAATGTTCGGTGAGTTTCACCAAACGTTTGTTAAAGAGATCAGACTTCAGAGTGAGAATCTGAGGCTCAACAAAACTTTGGTGACAACATTTGATGACCTCAGCAGTGTGGCTTTTCTCGAGCTGATGGACCTTTACATCTTGGAACATCTCCTTTCAATCTAGTACGATCATATAGGAAGTTAAATTCTGCGGAGAGATGTTGAATTAACATCTTGTTTATGAAATAAAATCTATAAATATAAGGATTTTATGTTTTAAAACTTGCACTTTTGAAAACTTTGAAAAATCCTGCAGAATTTCTTTTCTTCTTCTTATTTTCTCTGATATTTAAGTTTCTTATACACAATTTCAAGCTTATTCCCACAAAACAAGCGAACGGAAATAAGCCTTTATATCATGAGAAATATTTGCTAGTAGTTTATTTTGTTCACTGGTGCAAACAAAATTGTTATTCTTAATTTATGTCTCCACTCGTTTCTCAATTTTATATTCATTTCTTTTGTGTTTGGTTAGTGTAACTAGTCATATTTTACTACAAAACCTGCCTGGATTGCTTATTAAAAATGTGTTCTTGTGTGAGGTAATTTTTCATACTGTTTTGGTGGAAAACTATGCATTTGTTTTAATCTAGGGTAAACTATCAATATACTACTACAAAGCCAACTCTACCAAACGGGTTGATATGAAAGTTATAACTAAATGAGTTAGTGTAAATATAGTACATCTCTAATTTGCGTTGATAGTTAAAAACTTTTCTATACGGTATAGACAATTTTTCCATTTGATGCTATTCAAATTTGCTACCTTGTTTTTATTCAAATTGAGTTACTTCTGGGTTATTTGGTCACGTCAACCTAATTACATGAGTATTACACACGAGCCTCAGTCGCATACTTTTTTTTCCCTCTTTCTAGAAGAGAATCCTTTTGTTTCTATTCCACAAATTTGAAATTGAATCAATTATTGTATGGGGTTTTCTCATTATATATTACCTTTATTAATTAATAAGTTGTGAACGGAAAAAATTAAATGTATTAATTAATGAATCACATACACCAATACATATCCAGTATATCCCAACGACAGCAAAATCTCTCGCTAGGGTCTGGAGAAAGTGAGATACAGGCAAACAGTACCTCTGTCTCAAAGAATAAAGGGTTTGATTCCAGTGAGACCGTACAAGTGAATTAAATACATGTTATCTGATTTTGATTGACTCGATTTGTACATATCCTTGCCATAGAGATTAGCATATCTCTTTAAGTAATGTTTATCGTTACATGTCAAATTGTACTCTATAAATTTGTGTGGTGGAATAAGAGAAAGACAGATTTCGATTGTCAAAATATTACTTTACATGGTATAAGAGCCACAATCTTCCACTTTCTTTCTCTGCTCCTTTTTGTCACTCACACCACCTTCTCGGTAGAATAGACCATGGCAACCGGAACCTCACGAACCAAGAAAATCGTGTCACCATATGATCTTCACTCAGGTGATCACCCAGGATTACTTATCGCTCTCGTACAGTTGATAGGAACAAATTACGAGGAATGGGCTCAAGCGGACAGAGGATCGCTCCTTGCCTGACGAACGTTTGGCTTTCTGGACGGCTTCGTTCAGCGACCAGATGGTGACTCACCCGACGCAACAAACTAGGAGCCAGTCGATTCTATGATCGTGGCTTGGGTTTTGAATACGATAGATAAAAGCTTATGATCCATAATTTCTTAGGCCGAGGAGGCTAAGGAATTATGGGACGAATCAAGCAGCGTTTTGCTGTGGTGAACGTGTCCCGCGTTCAACAATTGAAGAAAGCTCTAGCAAATTATGCACAAGGTGGCGATCCTGTCATGGTTTACTATGGCAAGTTAAAGAAGCTATGAGACGAACTGAAGGACTACATGACCTTTCGATGTGCTCGTGTGATCCGTGCACATGCAATCTTCGCAAAGTCTTTCCCGACGCAAGGAGGCGGACCAAGTGCATGCAATCTTGAACCGCGCTTATCATATGGTAGTGCAAGAAGAAAGTCTAGGCTAAGCGGTAGCCGGCTTTGCCATGGCACTAACGGCCAAACCAGTCGGAGACAGAAGAGATCGAGGGGAGGGGGCGTCGGACCCTCAAAACCGACGTAGTTTGCTCGCATTGCCATCGCAAGGGGCATGAGGTAAGTGGTTGTTTCCAGATTATCGGTTACCCAGATTAGGGGAGTGATCGTCCTAAGGGACCTCTTCGTTCCAAAGGGGCGACATCCAAAAGTGCTGCTCAGACCAAGCAGGCAGGTGCCTCTGCTCATATGACGACCGCCAAATTATCTGCAGTCTCGGTCGAGGTTGTGACTGGAGCTCTGGCCGACCTATCAGCAAATGATCTCACCGCGGGTGCTCTAAGCACTTAATGCTCGTAAGAATAAACGACTGGGTGGTAAGTGCTCCGACACTTCTTGGATTGTTCATTTCAGTGCAACTCATCACATGACGGGCAATTTACATCTTTTGCACAACTGCATTTCTACTAATTCATGTAATGTATGGCTACCTAATGGGTCAGACACGTTGGCCTTCAAGTAAGGGACGGTTCATCTCAGTGATACATTTGTTCTTGATAAAATGCTTTTTGTGCCACACTTAACAGGCAATCTATTATCCATCTCCCAATTAGTACACAAAGGTGATTATATAGCTGTGTTTAATAATGATGGTTGTGTGATATAGAACCAGAATACCAGGACTCAGATTAGAGTAGGTGAGAAGACTGATGGGCTATACTGCTGCGATCACCGTCAACCTTTCAGACACACGCACTCTTGGCTTCCTTAAACTCAGCTCTATGGCATAGCCGCATTGGACATCCAACCAATAATGTGTTAAATATGCTTTGTAATAAAATTTCTCCTTTGATTAGACATTCGACAGTCACATCTAATGTATGTCTCTCGGACAAACAAACAAAAAGCCCATTTTATTTGAACAATAAAAGTGCAAATTGTTGTTTTTATTTGATTCACTGTGACTTATGGGACCTTATCCGGAACAGGCCTCTTGTGGTGCTTCGTACTTCCTAACATTTGTGGATAATCATTCACGTGCAGCGTGGGTCATTTAATCGCTAAATTAAGACGTTCAGTAGCGATAATTCTTTCGAATTTCTCCCTCTACGGCCATTTTTCTTGGAACTCGGTGTCCTTCATCAAACCTCCATTCGGCATACACCCCAGCTAAATGGCCGAGTAGAGCGTAAACACCACCACATTCTCAACATAACTCGGGCCTTGCAGTTTCAGGCAAGCCTCCCTATCTTCTTTTGGGGAGATTGTGTCATGACCGAAATTAACTTATATTTAAATACGAAAAATATATATACATACATAATTCTACCCAAAAAAACATTTTCTAATAATTTTACATATATTTATATGTAAATACGAAATTAACTTATATATATAATTATATACCCAAATACGAAAATTAACTACAAAATCCATAAATTCATAATAAAGAAGCAATGTTTTCATGGTTTAGGGCCAAATATATATATACACGCACGTACATAAACATATATGTATATACCGTATATACATATATGTATATATGTATACCGTATATACATACATACATATATATATATACCGTATATACATATATATACCATATACATGTATACCCATATATAGATATATACACTATATATACCGTATATACATATATATACTACATACATATATACCATATACATATATATACCATATACATATATATACATACATAATTCTATACACATATACATATATATACCACAGCCACCCACACCCAGCCCCGCACCCAGCCCCACACCCAGCACCCACTGCCCCGCCCCACCCAGCCCCGCACCCAGCACCCAGCACCACCACCCAGCACCACCGCCCAGCACCACCCAGCCCCGCACCCAGCACCACCGCCCACCCACACCCAGCCCCGCACCCAGCCCCGCACCCAGCACCCACTGCCCAGCACCACCACCCAGCACCACCGCCTAGCACCACCCAGCCCCGCACCCAGCACCACCGCCCACCCACACCCAGCCCCGCACCCAGCCCGCACCCAGCACCCACTGCCCAGCACCACCCAGCCCCGCCACCCAGCCCGCACCCAGCACCACCGCCCAGCCCACACCCAGCACCATCACCCCACAAGACATTAAAAAAAATTAAAAACAACATAACTAATTAAAATCAGTAAAAACGAAATAGGAAGAGAAACTAACCGAAGAAGGGAGGTCAACGGAGAACTTCGCCGCGGAGGGAGCTTTCACCGGGGGAGGGAGGGAGGTTTCGCCGGTGGGGGGAGCTTTCGCCGAGGGGAGGGAAATGGGGAAGGAGGGAAATGGGGAAGAAAGAGGGGGAGTTCAGCTTATCTGCGTAATTTTGCGACGACATAGCGACGAACGTTCGTCGCTATTTAGTTTCGTCGCTATTTTTCATGTGTCGTCGTTATTTCAAATTTAGCGATGCAACATTTCGTCGGTAACTCGTCGGTGTTATAATTTTTGAAAAAAAAAATACAAAATATAAAGTAGTATATACATGAATATAAGTACATCAACACATACACACTTTCATATAATGTCAATCTTCCTGGTCATCTGCATCCTCATACGCATCTTCATCTTCATCTTCATCTACATGCTCGTCGTCCTCTTCATCCTCGTATTCGTCTTCGACTACGTCTTCAATATTGTCAGGCGGTTGTATGTTGAGATGAATTTCGATGAAACCGCCGTTGGGGTCATTTAGAGGGAGGTCGTGCAGTTCAACATGTGTCGTATCTAGAACGGGCGGGTTTTCTTCTTGAAATGCGGCGTCCATACCATCTGAACCTGTCTGTATACTAACATCAAACTTGCTCGATTTCACTTTGCACACGGCTCGCCAGTCTTTTGAGCTCGCATTCATCCTCGTTGTTGGATACGATAGATAGTACACCTGGGACGCTTGACTAGCCAAAACATATGGATCGTATTTTCTGTACCGTCGCCCTTGGTGTATGTCTACCAACTTATATTGGTCGTGAACCTTTGTGCCAACGCGATAACCTTCTCGAGTTGGATCGTACCATTCGCATTTGAATAGGACCACCCGTTTTATAGGCAATGCCGGATATTCGAGCTCAATGATGTCAGTAAGGTAGCCGTAGAAGTCATCCTCGTCCGGGCTATTGTCATATCGCTTGACACACACTCCGCTGTTCTCCGACGATTTTCGGCTGGCATGGGAGACTGTGTGGAATCTATACCCGTTGACAAAACACATGTCGTGGCGCGTGACTCTGTTAAATGGACCCTCGGCTACTGGTGTCAGAATGTAACCGTACTCATCGTCAGCCAGATGACCTTTGCTCGCCTGTAAAACGACAAGTAAGTATACATCAGCGGGGCAATAAATGCGTATCACATATCGTACACGTAACAGGCAAATATGTAAACTTACATGCCACCTGAACCAATCAGCAAACTTGGAATCTAACTCATTGTTTATTGCATCGCTCGATATACCCGGTGAACGGTGTTGCAATAAATCAATGAACAAGCTGAAGCAAATTACGAATGAGTACCATGTATATCTTTGTAACATAATGGATAGAGTATCGCAAGGTCTTTACAAAATAAAATTGGATATCGTTTATACCTCTGGAAACGGTCGACTTGACGGCAGTTGCGCAGAACATAAGAATGAGCAATCTTCAGCTCGCTGTCCCCCAATATCATTTCCTTTCCATGTCCGTGAAATCTGATCGGATGTGTGAATATTGGGAGGACAACGGATCTGGTAATGCCGTCGTCGTTCCGGGGAACATCTCTGCACCTCGACGGGACATCTGGCTCGAAGTAATGAGACACGAAAGCCGATGCTTCCTCTGTCAGATAGGCATTGCACATCGAGGCCTCGACTTTCGCCTTGTTCTTGATGTTCAGCTTCAAATGCCTGAGATATCTGTTCATATAGTGAATGTATGTTCAGATGCTTGCGCTTAGACACATAAGAACGTCATGCACATAAAAAAAGAGTACCTCTCGAACGGATACATCCACCTGTACTGAACAGGACCACCAACACGTGCCTCGTATGGTAGATGAACTGGCAGGTGTTCCATTGAATCAAAGAAGGCCGGAGGGAATATAGTTTCCAGCTTGCATATGATCACTGGGATTTCGCCCTCCAGCCTTGACATATTATCCACACTGAGTCTCGTGGCTGTAAGACATTTGAAAAACAGACTCATCTCGGTAATTGCTTCCCATACATTGGTTGGAAGCAGATCGCGGAATGCAATGGGCATCAACCGTTGCATGAAAACGTGACAGTCGTGGCTCTTCATCCCGTGCAAACCGCGTTTATTCACGTCGATGTTCTTCGACAGGTTCGAAACATGGCCATCAGGAAATCTAGCCGTCCCCAGCCACGATAACAACGCACTGACCTGCTCCGCATTCAGCGTGTACGAGGACTTCGGCATGTATGATGTGCCAACGGGATGCAGCTCCGGTCGCATGTTGAGGTCGCGCATATCAAGTCGTGCCTTCATATTGTCTTTTGTTTTTCCTGGCACATTCAGCACTGTATTGAAAATGTTGTCAAACACGTTCTTCTCAATGTGCATGACATCCAGGTTATGTCGGATCATATTGCTCTTCCAGTACGGAAGCTCCCAGAATATGCTTCTCTTCTTCCACCCGATACAGTAACGAGCCAGGTCTGCGTTGTGACTACCGTCCGGATCATCAGCGACCCCCACGAATCCACAACTGTCTATCTCCTGCAGCACCTCTGCACCCGTGAGGAGCTCGGGCTTTGTGTCCTTATCGACGATGTCAGGCATGAACGCCGTCACGTTCTTTCTGTACAAATGACGTCTGGGCAGGAACTTCCTATGGCTGTCGAACCAGCTTATCTTACGTCCATGTTTCAAGGACATCGTCTTCGCTTGCTTCATGCAGCAAGGGCAAGCGTATTTCCCCGCTGTGCTCCACCCCGACAACATAGAATAAGCCGGGAAGTCGCTGATCGTCCACATCAGCGCGGCGCGTAGCTGGAAGTTTTGTTTAGTCGATACATCGAACGTCTCCATGCCAAACTCCCACAACCACTTCAGCTCCTGTATCAACGGCTGCAGGTATAGGTCGATCTTCTGTTTCGGATTCCTAGGCCCCGGTGCGATCACAGTCAAGAACATGTACGGCGTCTTCATGCACATCCAAGGCGGTAGATTGTACGGCGTCACGATTACAGGCCACGACGAATACTGCTCTCCCGACTGTCCAAACGGGTTGAACCCGTCGGTGCATAAACCCAACCTAACGTTCCTTGTCTCCGACGAAAAACCCGGATGCGTCGCATCGAACGTCCTCCAAGCTTCGCCGTCAGATGGATGGCACATCTCACCGTCTTTCGTGTAGTGCTCCGCGTGCCACCTCATCTGGCTAGCTGTGGCACCGGATGCGTATAGCCTCTGCAGTCTAGGGGCGAGAGGTAAATAGTAAAATTGTTTTCTTGGCACGTTCCGGTTTCTTTTGTTCGTTCTCCACCTGCTTGTCCCACAGACCCTGCACATGTCTTTATCCTCGTTGATGCCCCAAGTATATGATGCACCCCTCTGAACAACAATCGATTTTCTGAACCGGCAGTCCCAACGCCTGCAGCTGTTTCTTCGTCGAATAAAAACTGTCGACCATTGTGTTCCCTTCGGGAAGAGATTCCCTCATCAGCTGACACATCCCATCGTACAATCTCTCCGTCATGCGATGTTCCGTCTTCATGCTCGTCATCCGACCGATCATGGACATCTGTGTGTGACTACCGCAACCAGGATACAGCGGCGTGTTGGCGGCGTTCAGCATCTCAAAAAACTGTCTCGCCTGAGGGTTCGGATCTTCCTCCATGAATATACGCGGCTGTTCATCCGGATCCTGCATTTGTAACAACTGCTCTCCGGTAAATGCGCCGGCGGCTGCGTCTGTCACCATCTGCATGTATGGGTTGTGAGATCCCTCGCATATTTCTTCAGCATCAACCTGACCGGGTCCCCCTTCGACGTGTACAGTTGCAGATGTAGACGCCCCCTCATATTCGCCGTGACAGTACCATGTATGGTAATTGTGGACGAAACCTTGTTTCAATAAGTGAACCCTCACGTCACCCGGATCCTTATATTTACGGTTCTTGCATTTCTTGCACGGACATCTAATCTGCGTTCCACTTTCATTACTCGTCGCAAAATCCATAAATTCTTCGAGACCTTCAACAAATCTAAAACACCACTCCCCGTTGTTTACTCTCTGGTACATCCACTTTCTATCGCTTCTCCTCGGATCCATTTTCTCGATACACCTTCAAAATAACAGCAGCTATCTTTTTTCGGTGGTAGAAAAAATCAAAATTCCACACTTCGGTTTTTTCGTTCAAAATTGATGATTGATGTGTTTGAAATGAGAGAAGAATGGGAGAAGAGAAGAAGAAGGAAAATGGTTTTATCGTTCTCAGCCTGCAATGTTACCGACGCAATAGCGACGAGGATAGCGACCACAAACAAACACAAATCTCGGAAACAAACAAACACAATACCGACGACTTCGCGACGACCGGCGACGAACAAGAAACACAAATCTCGGAAACAAACACACATACCGACGATTTACCGACGACCATCGACGAAACACGTCGTTTGATATGCTTTTACCGACGAAGTACCGACCACATTGCGACGCAAAACGTCTCTTCACTCCGTACGACGTGATTCGTCGCTACGTCGTCGCTACGTCGTCGCTAAAGGCAGTCCGTCCAGTTCCCAATGCTTACAATGCGCGAATTTTTTTTTGAATTTACCGACGTTTTTACCGACGAAACCAGCGACGGATAACGTCTCTTCACATTATTCGACGCGTTTCGTCGCTACTTCCGTCGCCAAGTAGTCGCTATTCGGCAGTGCCAGTTCAGTTCCCAACGGTTGCATCGTACGATGAATATACGTCGCAAATTCGTCGCTACGTCGTCGCTAAAAACAGCCGAAAGGTCATCACTGCACATTCCTAACGGTTGACAAAAACGTCGCTATGGTCGTCGCTAATTTACTATTTATACCCCAAACATCCGCACATATACATACACACATATAAGGTTATAAATAATCAAAATATGCTGCGTCGTTTTAAAAGAACCCCAATGCGTGGTGGACGGGCAATCAGTGCCCCTCCAGAAGGGCCTCCCTCCTCCTCAAGTACCATCGGTTTGAGCGAGAAGGTTCCGTATCTGTCTATGTCCCACCGCAGCATCAGAGTGATCAAGAACATACGCCGGTGCAGGACGCCGACTTCCGTATGCTGATGGCAAACATGCAGCAGCAGTCGCGGCAACTGCACAACATGACTAGAAGGCTGCGGAAGATGAAATTTAGATATTACAAGCTCAAGCGCCTTCTCAAAGAGTTTGCGGAGAATGTCGCGGCCACTCTTTCGTCCGATGACGAAGAGTGAACGGCACATTCCGCATCTTTTTTTAGATTTTTTTTTATTTTTTCGTTTGATAATGTAACTTTTTATTATTGAATGAATGAGTATTTTTCCCAATCACCGCTTTCTTTTTCCTTAATCAATACACGTGTTAATTCTCGATGTATCTGCGACGACACAACGACAAATCGAATTACGAACGGAAAGTAAAACAAAACATTTGCCACATGCGGGTTTCATTGACAAAAAAACGACGATACACAACGCCAAGAACTTACTAAACGACGAATTTATTTTATTTGTGCTAATTTTAGCGACACAATTGCGACGACATAGCGACGTAGCGTTACAAACTAAATAGCGACGAATAAAAACACGCAGAGTAGCGACGAGACACCGACAAATCACCGACGTAATTCACCTGACTGACTATTTTCTTTTAGCGACAACGAATTTCATCGTACTTTCGTCGCAATTAGCGACGACATTAGTTTTGTCGCACAGTCGTCGCTATTACCGACGAAACAACGACTATACGTTGTTCGTCGGTGATTTTTCGTCGGCAAACCACAATTTTTTTGTGGTGCGAGTTTGAACAGAAAAAAAGTGGTTCAAGGTCGGTTCATTAACCCTTTAGCCGAACCAAGCCTGAGCCCGAGCGGAGCTCAAACCAAACGAGCCGAACATACTGAATGACTCGGTTCATTTACCGGCCTAATCAGGTCAAAGAACATAGGTACTCCTTATCATAAAATAATGCAAATTTAAGGCTTACACTTAATAGGTCGAAGGGCAATAATATTTCAGGACAACTTTAAATGTTACTCTTGGTTCTAATAGGGACATTAATTTGGGATGAGATCTGAGGAGGAAGAATATGAGGTAAAATATGAGGCCTCCAATCACGCGACGCCACGTGTACAAAAGGGCCCGCTGTTTACTTTTTTTTCTTTTTAGAAAAGTCCTTTTGTACACGTGGCGTCGCGTGATTGGAGGCCTCATATTTAACCTCATATTCTTCCTCCTCAGATCTCATCCGAATTAATTTATGCCAAATACATATTCACAGTGTCACATGCTACATTATCCTGACACTATCGCAGCTTGGACTAGCGATTCAAGAAGCAGCCTTTTACGTATTTATCTTGTTTTGGCTTGTTGATTATAGAGAAGGATTGAAATGTAGGATATAATCGCCAAATATATATATATATACACACACACACATAAATATCTAGATATATACATGTACATTTGTATACGTATATGTATATGTATATACATACAAACAACAGCAACAAGCATACTCGGTATATTCCCAACGATGGCAATAGCTACCGCTAAGGTCTGAGGAGGGCGAGAGGCAGACAAACGATACCTCCATCTCAAGGGATAGATTGTTTGCTTCCATTGAGACTCCCACCTCTATATGTATCTGCATAGATGACATAATAATAGGCATATGGTGTGCTAGTGTAGTAGTGAATGAATTTATTGAACACAAGCAGAAAGCTCTTAACATACATAATCATGTACATGCATACATAATGAAATACAAGACAAAACAAAAAGTGCAAAAAAATACAAAATCAACCTAAAACGTGTATGTATATACATACATATAGATATATGTATGAGTGCATATATGTCTTTATTACATATGTGTGTGAATATGTGTGCATATGTATGTGTGTGTCTGCACGCGCGTATATATCTGTGCGTGTGTGCATATGTGCATGTTTCTGTACACAAATATATATATGTATGTATATATATGTGTATGTGTGTGGTGTGTATATATGTATGTGTGTGTATACATATATGTAGGTGTGGAAATTTTCTAGCTCATGTAATGGACAGGAAGCATCCAAGAAAAGTGAAAGAAATGAGGCATGCATTTGAAACACTATCAATTATACATAAAAACATTTTTATCATTTGAGAAATTAAGAATACACAGACGGCTATTGGACTGAATCAAACTCTCCCAAAATCTTTAGTCAAATCCATCTTCCAAAAACTGACATTGTCTTGCCATGTATCCATTTTCCTCCTTTGCAAGGGAAGCCACGTTTATTACTTAATATCTACAAAAATAATGTGTTTATGAATTAATAACCATATATAAATAAATCAAACATGATATATTTCTAAGGTAAATATACGTTTTCATTAGCAACGATTTTTCAAAAAGGATTTCAACCTATTATTATAGCTGCCTTCCAATATAATGAACTTTTTCTTCACGTCGTTACCATTAGTATTCTGAAATTTTAAGACGATTAAATACATGATGCTGTTACTTGTCACAAACGTAGATTGCAGCCTTGACTTTGACTCCAAACTAAACCTTTTACTCATGAGCTTGATTCAAACTTCCCTTCACAAGCTGTTCAAACCTATCTTGTTAGGAACTATCAACAAACCATTGTATTATATTGGTAAATGCAGGTCAACGACACAGAGTCCCTGCACAATTAGAAAACTACAATTTGAATCTTAACCTTATTAATTATTCAGGTGGCAATAATATATACCAATCATATATATATGTGTATATATATGCAATAGACACACATACTATACATACACAACACATATCAGACATATATGTATACATATATATACATATATATATATACACACGTATATATATATATATACTATATGTATACATATGTATAACCATATACATATTTGTATACACAAATACATGTATATACATGTATATATATACACACATATGTACACATACACATGCATACATGTATATGTGTTGTGTGTGCATGTGTAAATATATATACACAAACACACACATGGCGTGCATACACACAGACACACACATATACGGACACATACATATATATATACACGCATACACATGCATACACACACAAACACACATATGTATATACATGTGTGTATATATAATTGCTGATAATTTTGCCTTAATCGTTAGAGATGCAGTCTTGATTCTGATAGACTTGACTCAGTTTTATATGGAAAAGGTAAAGGAACCCAAGGAAAAGAACGATGGTCTTGATTCTAATTTTTTGAACCAAAGAACGCAAACGCATGGAATAGCGAATACCCTTTTTAGAAGTGTCAAAGTGACTCTTAATGCTACATTATCGCAAGATTACTGCAGCTTGAATTAGCAATTCAAATTTTCGATCTTGTTTTGGATTATTTATTGTAATAGAAGGTTTAAAGATAGATAGACCATACTATTATTCTTAATGTTCCAAGAAATAGAAAGATTTGATTATACGGCAAAGGTTATTAACTAAACCACTAATTGAAATGATAAAAGTAAATTTTTTTTATCTTATTCCTTTTTTGTTTGGATCACTTGCTTGTGATTTTAGCCATTTTCTGAAAAGAGAGAGACGAGTTCACATTTTTTTTCCACCAATAACGTTTTTTTTAAACTTTTTATGATGGGTTTTTGGGATTAGCTCACCTCGCGAGATCTCGGCCCTTTGTCCGGGCATAAGTCACATTGAAGAAAAAGAAACCAGGTAAAATTTCTATTGATCTTAATCTTTTTTTTTGGTTGCTGGAAATAATCAACTCAATATCCCTTACGTTAAGGCTTCCTTCAAAGAGAACGATGTACAGAACGGCTAAAACCAATGTTAAATCCAAATGTATGAACGTGTCAAGGAAAGAAAAATCCGAATATATCAAAACTTCAATGGACTTTTCAAATATATTGAATTTTATTTCTCTTTACAACGTAATTTCTTCTTTTCTAGATTTTCTCTCTCTTTTTCCACGTAAAATCTTTTGAAACATTGAATAAACTCAGACCTGCCAACATTTTGGTGTATCTGTTTGTCTGCTTCTTTTTTTTTCCCTTTTGTAAAATAATTTGTTATATGTATGAATTTTTTTCATATTAATTGAATTTTGAGTTTTTGCTATTTTATTTTAGCTGAAATTGCGAAGAATTAAGCAATCCTTTTATGATTGAGGATGCAAAGTGCAAAAATTCGATCCAAATCGTGATTGCAGGTAAATATAAATCATTCCTACATCCTAGTTTTTTTAGTTTGTCTCGAAAATATTACCCACTTTTCAAAAATATAAATTTAATAGTCAAAGTTTTCCTATTATCCTTAAATTAGCACCTACATGATTTTCACATTTCGATAAATTGACCAATAATAACCAAAATAGTTTTATCTCTTTAAAAGTGTTCTCAAATCAAACTATAACAATATTATTGACTTAATTTCCATAATTGATACAATGCTTAGCATATTCATATACAATGAACCCATACAACAACATTACCACATTGCCTTAGAGGCTCCCACCTATGGTAGGGTATGGAGGGTCGGATGTACGCAACCATATCCATGTATTACGAACACATAGAGGTTGTTTTCGAATGACTCATAATGAAAATTGCGTCAAACTGTGTCGATCAACTGCTACTTCACATATAAGAAGCGCAACTAATTTAGTGAGTTATTTTGCTTTATTCCATCATATTCCAAAGTCAAGAAAGAATGTGTTCTTCACCCGTGGAAATGGAAACATACAATGAAACCCATATAAATATAATTAAATTTCTAAAGAAAATGTCACGAACACCTGCATAAGGTTTTCAGCCCTTTTCTATATTTTTGTTTGGAGGTTGAAAGACATTTGCAACCGTTTCGAGCACAAAAATGTGCAATTAATCCCTCAAGATTGGAAAAAAGAAAAAAATAATTATCCTAGCAAAAGACTGGAGAATTTTGATTTAGGTAATTCACATGCTAAGGTTTCAAAAGAAAATTATGTTATATGCTACTTCATGGAAAGCAACAAATTGGGAGAAAATTTTAGTATTGTGGGAACAAACCATCAGTCAAGTTAATAGTTAAAAGGAAAAACTAATGGCACTGGCAACGTCACATGCCTTCCTCCGCCGGTGGCTGTGGTTAGCGAGATTGCGCGTCGAGCATATAACATCGAATGTTGCCGTTGATAGTACCGTAAGGAATGTATGCTTACTGAAGTAGATTGAATCATAGATAGACATGCTTTTATGTAAATGTTGAACTATTATTTAGTTCAATATATCGATCCTTTTTTCCCGAAAAAAAAAACTAATGGCAACTGGTATATATCATTTTTATTTAAATAGTATTATGATCCTGGTAGAAATTAAAAAGTAAGGGAAGAAAAAAACGTTTGTGGTTTCCACTTCCACTTTCTATGTGGCCCATAGGCCAGACCCGCCGGCAATAACGCACGAACACAAGCATGCCGACAAGTATGTCCCTCCTCCAACCATGGTCCAATAGTTTTGATATTGAAGGATTCAGAAAGTTATGACAAGTTCGATTCTTCTGGTTCAAAACAAGAGTTTCGATTCTCCTTCTAGATAAGCGCATGGTATTGGAGCTTGCAGGTGTGTTCCTTGTGAGTTTCTTTCTAGAAAAAACACTGGTATTGGAGCTTGCAGTGTGTACAGTACAAACTCTGTCATAATAGGCATTGGGACAACTGAATTTCATCCCTATCACACCGTAGGACAGACGAGTCTGGTTAGGATTTCCGATCATAAATTTTTTTCACAAAGTATGCCCGTCGTTCTCAATGATTGGAAAATGATCAGCATGAGTATACTTTTTTAACGCACGTTAAAATATTACGGAAATTTTATTTCTCGTGTTGAGTATCATTTATACTATTTCAAAAACTCGAGTTTGAATATTTTTCTATTTTTTTTTTCGAAACCACTTCGGTTCAAAGAAGAAGATGTACTTAGCCATCCCAAAATAATGAGAGTAAAGCAATCCTTTTCTCTATTTTTTTTAGAATTTTTTTGATGCCTCAACTCTTTGATGAGGGAGTGGGTTCTCCCCCACCTGTACCAGAGGCCCCTTAGCCAGATGGGATGTAAATCGAGAGATGTGCTTCAGCGACAGCCCTGCAAAATGAGAGGACACACGAGAGTCAGTCAGCCCAGAGGCAACTCTTGATATTTCAACAAGGATAGAGTTTGATGCCTCAAACTCTATCCTCACTGAGGATTGCTAAGTTCTCATAACAGAAGTAATGCTTCTACTGCTTATGTGCAAAGACAATTGCCACTAGTTCTAGATACTACTGTAAAACCAGCAACTTGGCAATCTAAAATCCATGTTCCTCTTATTTACTTTGTCAATTTATAGATTACAAATGTTATCTATTCAATCTATACAAATCGTATCTATCCTATTTACAAGCCATGATAAAGATATCTACAAGTATGGTAAGAATAGATACCAATCAAATCTGGTCAAATCAATCACTGGTACGTAATAACTATAAGGAATCAATTAGATAACTACAAAGAATCAAACTGATATGTCCACAATCTTGATCCGCAATTCTGGTCAATTTCGTCAGTGCAGCTCAGCTCTTAGCACAACCGAGCTCTAAAAAGTCAGTCTGGATCAGTTCAACATCTGAGCTCCATGAGGTCGGCAACTCAGTACGGCCGAGCTCACAAGCTCAGCAATGGCCGAGCTCACAAGGTCAGCTCGGATCTTAACAATGACATTACGCCGATGAATCAATCGAATCGCATATGGATAACTCGTTCGCTAGGTAAACCATCGGTTCATTGGGTTTTACTTATTTTGAAATTATTGAGATTTTAACCTTGGACGAAATCATAAAACTGTCGCTATAGCAAAAAAAACTGGAATGACCATCAGACTGGCTTTTTAAATTATAGAATAATGTTAATTGTATTTATGAGTAATTTATGTGGATCGTGTGACCCATTTATTTATATAAAGGAATATATGTATAATGGCTCATAATATTGCTTTTTCATGTTGATGTGACACGCTAGAATCATCTCACTGCTCAAGATTTATGTACAAACGTCCTATGATCATAAAAGATGAGTTTTAAAAAATGAGCTAAATTTTTAGTTTAGAAGATCTATAAGCAATGCTATAGCTTTAATAAACACGAATCTCCTATCTTTCTGTACTGAAAACTTGGGAATTCAAATAATGAAATATACATCTAAATTGAAACAATACATATACGCCGATTTGTATTTAAAAAATATATATTAGGGATGTTCGATCAAATTTAATGGGGTGAATTGCGTTCACCTACACGAAGGAGGGTTGTAATTACGCGGAAGACACCACTATATTTGAACTTTCAGACAGTATGTTAAATGTCCTTTTTCTCTAATTGTATCCTTAATGAAGATGTGGCATCAAAGGAGGTTTGCCTACATCAGGTCAATTCCCGGTTGTCGGATGTCAGGTGTTAATTTCACCAATAAGTATGGCTGCTGAGCGAGTTTCATGAAAGTATAGATGCTACTTAAAACTTTGTGGAAAAGTATGGATACCAGGTGCAATTAACTCTTTGTTTTTTTTACTTCATGTTGCGAGATTCCTGCCTACCAGTGAAAAATATCCAGACGTTGATCTTATGTCATTTGGATTGCCGCCCAATTAGCGCCAGTAAAGGCTTCTACCTCTAGATGTTCATGACTCCTGTACCAAATCCATTCTCCGTAGTTCTCTTCAAATACTTCACAACTCTCATTGCAGCAACCATATGCTCTTCTTGTGGCTGATGCATGAACTGAGTGATCACCCCAACTGCATATGTTATATCTGGCCACATATGAGATAGATAGATTAATTTCCCAACCCGTCTTTGATACTGCTCTTTGTCCAATGTGGGCGCTCCTTTTTATCTGAAGTTTTGATTAACAGCAATGGGTGTTTCACTTGGTTTGCAGCTCATCATCCCTGTTTCGGCCAACAAATCCAGAGTATACTTCCGCTATGATATGAACAGTTCTTGATCCGTCCAGAGTACTTCTATTCCAAGAAAGTACTCCAATTCTCCCAGATCCTTCATTTCAAACTCCGAAAATAGATTCTCTTTGAGTCGGTCCATCTCATCCTTGTAGTCTCCTGTAAGAACCATATCATCCACATAGATTATAAGACATGTAATCAACTTACCTCTTCATTTGAGGAACTCGTGTGGTTTGCATTACTCTGCTTATATCCATTCTGTCTCATGACTAGTGAAAACCTTCCGAACCATGCCATAGGAGACTGTTTTAACCTGTAGAGAGCCCTTTTGGGTTGGCATACCTCATTTTTTCCAAAGTTGTTTGAGAAACCCCGCGGTGTCTCCATGTAGACCTCTTCTTTTAGTTCCCGTGTAAAAAGGTATTCTTAACATCGAGCTGGAGCAACGTCCACCCTTTGTTGACTGTCACAGAAAACAAAACTTGGATTGTATCAATCTTCGCAGCTGGTGAAAAAAGTTTCTGAGTAGTCAATCCTGTATGTTTGGGTGTATCCTTTTGCTACCAGTCTGGCTTTATAGCTCGTTCAATCGTGCCATCGGCTTTATACTTACCGTAACACCCACCGACATCCAACAGTTCGCTTTCTTTTAGGCAGCATACACATTTTCCATGTGTGGTTCTTTTGAAGGGCTCCATTTCAACTTCCATTGCTTTCTTTCCATTCCTGTTTGGAGTGCTTCACTAACATTTCATGGGAGTTTTTCAGTGCAGAGTGCCGTGAACATGGCCTTTCCTGTTGAGAAAAAAGGTTTGGGTGATTTACAATGCATGATTAATGATACGTGTTTACGAAATACATGAATAAATTATTACTTGACACGTTTATGTGATAAACCTGCTTTAAATGCTTATATATTGTTGCCGTACTAACAAGCTATAAAGCGTTAAATTTACATCATATGGCAAATATTTGTTGTCTTTGTACTATTTTCAGATGCCACAACTAAATGAACTAACTATAGTTCATTAAGTGGAGTGCTTAAGTTAATGAACTAACTAGTTCATTAAATGAAGACATATTTGGAGAAAGCTTTAATGACAACAAATTTGAGAATGGAAAGTCTTCTTCCCACTACATTCACAAGCCTAATAATATACATATATATATATATATATATATACATATATATATATATATGTACATATATATACATATACATATATATACTATACATATATATACATATACATATATATACATACATACATATATATACATACATATATATATATATACATACATATAATATATATATATATATATATATATACTATTATGTAGAAGATTATATATTTTATTGAAATGAAACCTCACTTATGGCGGAGGAAATACCATATTACATAGTCATCGCAAGTAAACCAATTGAACAAAAAGCGAATGATTGTTGTCCTCCAGTCGTATATGATATGCCGCATTAAAACCTTGCCAAGTAAAACCACCCTTGTGATAAAACCTTGGCGAAGGAAAAAAACATACATATTTATACAACTGGTTTTGGACACAAATACAATAAAAGAAATGTACATGAAAAAATTGTTTCCTGCGTGGGTCAACAGACGATCAGAAGCAGACGTAGGGAGCTGACAGCAAACAGGCGTCATAAATATTGTACCTCGTGACATAAGAAAGGTGTAGGATCACTATCTTCTGTGGGTTATAAAATTGCGCAAAAGAATGACTGATAGACGTACCCATGTCACCTTGATTCCCCCCAGAACCAAGGTGACCACAAGCTATGATGCGTGGTGGCCTCCGCCCCAGCGTATGTGCCACAATCATCCAACATCGCAGTGTTTGCATTGAGTGACAATCCATGAAAAAAACCATGAAGTGAGATAGGAATATATACACCTCATATTTATGAGTATATTCAGGTGGTATATCATATCATATAATTCATGGTGATGGCAAAATTATAATGACACGTACAAGGTCATAAACCAAAATTGTCGTATCGGGTGACTACCGAAACTTTACCGACGTATCACGTACTTGCAATATAAAGACGACCAGCCCATGTACATCAAAAATAGCCAAACATTTTGTGGCTCACATGTTGAAATCAGCCACTAAATCATTCCAAGTTAGCACACACAAATCATCTACAATGCATGCTAAATTTGTGGAGAATTCAAACTCAACTTTACTAGTACACATGTGGCATTTTTGCTTAAGCTATTGTAGCTGATTATATACTTTATTATATGTATATTATGTGTTGCATAATATATATTACATGTGCAAGAAGACTGAATGTAATCGGAGAAAAATCGCGTAATTAACGAAAGTCGAAAGTTCGATTTTCTAAGCACACACCACGTGGACCTTTTTTGGCATGAGATGTAACATGTATCTAGAAACTTTTACACATTCAAGACATGTTAAAGTGTTCTAGAAAATTCAAATTATGGCTGATTGCAATTTGCCATATATGTGTAAATATTGTGCATTATTTGATAAAGCTTACTAAAGTGAAATTTCAGCACATAGACACTTACTTTCACACGCCATTTGCAGCCATGATGGAGCCCAGGTGTAGTTTATTTGGCATCTCAGTTGATGGAGAATATGTCACATAAGATTAGTGATATAAAGGAGGGTACTATATATGGAAGGAATTTAAAACTATGACACATGCTGAAAAATTTTTAACACATGCCATAGTAGGGGATTTTATGGACTTAATGGTGCTGAATTTGTATTCCAAAATTTAAGGGATTGAAGGTTGGTAGTATGAAAATATTTTGACTACTTTTTGGCACATGTTTTATGAGTTTTTTTTTAGATTTTACAGCTCATCAAAGGATGCCAAGTTAGACCAATCATCAAGTGACAAGTAAGCAAGGTCAAATCATCCTTCCAATCATAGTGCGCAAAATAAGCAAGATGGTATCATCTCTACACAAGGCAATCTTACAAGGACATTAAACAGAATTCTCAAGAGTGGCAGAAGCCCTAAAGGGGGCGGCCTAGTGGAAATAAAAGGAAGAGAATAATGCAAACAAGGCCAAGACTACAACTCATATTCTCTCAAGTGCAAGAAGCAATACTACTTTCTTCTTCTTCTTTTCTTTCTTTTTCTTCTTCTCTCAAGTCTATTGTTCATATATTCTAAATATTCTATAGGCTTGAATATATCACCCACACTCATTCAATTGTTGTAAAAGTTTGATCAAGGCGTGATCAAACCTTCATTCAATCGGTGGTGGTGTCCGTGATTCGTTTACTCAATTGTATTGTTTGTAAAAGGGTGGAGTTAGTGTTTAACTCCAGTCACCATTGTGGTAAGGTGTTTTTGGTGTTTAGTGATAACCGAAGAAGGTGTCCTCGAGGACAGGAGTAGGTTGTGTTAACCGAACCAGTATAAAATTCTTGGTGTTCTTACTTTTCAGCACTTTACTTTCAGTTTCCAGTTTTGCATCATTTTTATTGAAACGAAAAAATAGCAAACGATTTTCAAAAATCACAAAATTTTTCAGATTCCACCTTATTTGGATAAGTATAAGTCAGTCAAACGTTAATATTTCTGAGACTAGTGCAATCTGATTTTCAGACTTGCAAAGGTTGAGAACATCAACGTATTTGACATACTTACCAAAGGCATTTTGAAAAACTGTTTCTACTCTTTAAAGGACATATCCCGAGGGTCATTCCATAAGATTTTCAGATCATTTGGAGTTGTAAATTAATAGGAATAAATTTTTCATTTTGAGTAACAGTTTCTGGCAGATTTACACAATCTGAGTAAAAAACATATTTTCAAGGCTTTATACTTGGAATTTTAATTCGAAATTTTTATGAGACAGTCAGAACATCTGAGAATATATTTTCACCGAATTTCATAATTTTTGAAGGTCTGTAACTAGGTCTTTTAATCGTTTCAAATCAGGATCTGAAAACATAAACTGCTTTCAGAAGTGAGGTTTTTGGTTCACAAGTTTTTAAAAATCAATTTTCTACACCCACTATTCAACCATCCCCTTCTAGTGGTGCTATACAGGTCCTACAAGTGGTATCAGAGCGTAGGCACTCTCACGACTAGCAGATATAACAATCTTTGTGAGATAGCATCCACTAGCCAGAAAACCGAACAAGAATGTATGTTAGGCCAAAGGCCTCCACGTTTTAATAATGAGGTAATTTCTGATTAAATTCTGATTATGATTCGGATTCTAAATTATATTATAATGATTTGTATGTTGAATATCTTGAATTACATAAGTTTGCTAATACTCTTTCAAAAGAAAAGAAACGCTTAATTGAAGACAAGAAATTGTAAGAATCCTCTAACACAAATCTTGTATCTCAATTAAACAATTTAAAAGAGGAGTCGTCTAATTTGATTGTTTTATTGAGATCTGAAATTCAATCCTTGATATCCGAAAACGTGGTAATGAAAGCCGAGATCTCAGATTTGAGATTAAGAAACGAAGATCTAGAAAAGACGGTAAAACAATTCGATAGAGGAACTTGCACGTTAGATCGTCTCATTTCTTCGCAAAAAACTTGAAACTGACCAAACCGGATTAGGGTATATTGAAGATAATCATGTACAAAACAAATCTACAAATTTTGTTTTATCTTCATCTAAGCAACAACATGTACTTAAAACGATCATAAAGTCTAAGACGGCGACAATACAATCTAGCGAGCCCCACATTGCATTTCGTCGCGCTACTTCTTTTTCATCACATGAAAAGTATAATTGTGTGCCATATAGATATAAAAGAAATCCATTGATATATATATGCAACAGTCATATCATACAAATGCATCACTCATCATGCGCACTAACAAAAATGCATATCAAAAACAGAAATCTTATCATGAGCGTGATGGCATTCTCGGCCAAAGACCAAACAGATTTGTACCGAACATCTATTATATTAATTCTTCATCTCTTTTCTTATCTTTTGGAAGACCGAGAAAGGTCACCCAAGTTTGGGTACCAAAAGGTACATTTGCAAAGGGTTGAATCAATAACCCTTAGGAACGCACTTGAAATGCATGATTTCTATATGTTATAAATTGCTATTTCTTTACATTCTTACATGTGCTTTTGATTCCATTTACAAAATAAAGGGAGAGAGAAAAGCATAATTTAAGGGGGAGAGAAGCATGATTTAAGGGGGAGCACGACATGTGAAATACAAATTTTATGTGTGCATAATTATAGGAGGAGCGATCATATTTAAATCATGAACCAATGTTATTTTGTAAATCATCAAAAGGGAGGGAGATTGTTGGGAAAAAGGGTTTGAGTGATTTACAAATGCATGATTTAAATTCTACGTGTTTACGAAATGTATGAATAAATTATTACTAGACACATTTATGTGATAAACATGCTTTAAATGCTTATATATATTGTTGCCGTACTAACAAGCCATGAAGCGTTAAATCTTACATCATATGGCAATCATTTGTTGTCTTTGTACTATTTTCAGGTGCCACAATTAATGAACTAAAGTAGTTCATTAAGTGGAGTGCTTAAGTTAATGAACTAACTAGTTTATTAAATGAAGACATATTTGGAGAAAGCTTTATGACAACAAATTTGAGAATGAAAATTCTTCTTCACACTACATTGACAAGCATAATATTATATATATATATATATATATATATATATGTGTGTGTGTGTGTGTGTGTGTGTGTGTGTGTATATTCATATTTTTATTAAAAAGACACAATATATATATATATTCCGACATACTACCGACACGTTACATATATCACAAACGTACGTCAACATCACACCACTATATACACCTCATATTTATGAGTATATTCAGGTCTTATATCATATCATATAATTCATGGTGATGACAAAATTATAACGACACATTACAAGGTTATAAGCCGAAAATTGGCGTATCAGGTGACTACCGAAACTTCACTGACGTATCACGTACTTGCAATATAAAGATGACCAACCCATGTACATCAAAAATAGCTAAAAAATTTGTGGCCCACATGTTGAAATCAGCCACTAAATCATTTCAAGTTGGCACACACAAATCATCCACAATTCATGCTAAATTTGTGGAGAATTCAAACTCAACTTTACTAGTACACATGTGGCGTTTTTGCTTAAGCTATTGGAGCTGATTATATACTTTATTATATGTATATTATGTGTGACATAATATATATTACATGTGCAAGAAGATTGAATTTAATCGGAAAAAAAATCGCGTAATTGACGAAAGTCGAAAATTCGATTTTCTAAGCACACACCACGTGGAACTTTTTTGGCATGAGATGTAACATGTATCTAGACACTTTTTACACATTCAAGACGTGTTAAAGTGTTCTAGAAAATTCAAATTAGGGCTGATTGCAATTTGCCATATATGTGTAAATATTATGCATTATTTGACAAAGCTTACTAATGTGAAATTTCAGCGCATGGACAAGTTATTCCACACGCCATTTGCAGCCATGATGGAGCCAATGTGGAGTTTATTTGACATCTCAATTGGTGGAGGATATGCCACATAAGATTAGTGACATAAAGGAGGGCACTACATATGGAAGGAATTCAAAACTATAACACATTCTGAAAAATTTTCATCACATGCCATAGTAGGGGATTTTATGGACTTAATGGTGCTTAATTTGCATCCCAATATTTAAGGGATTGAAGGTTGGTAGTATTAAAATATTTTGACTACTTTTTGGCACATGTTTTATGAGTTTGTTTTTAGATTTTACAGCTCATTAAAGGATGCCAAGTTGGACCAATCATCAAGTGACAAGTAAGTAAGGTCAAGTCATCCTTCCAATCATAGTGCGCCAAGTAAGCAAGATGGTGTCATCGCTACACACGGCAATCTTCTAAGGATATTAAAGAGAATTCTCAACAGTGAAAGAAGCCATAAAGGGGGTGGCCTAGTGAAAATAAAAGGAAGAAAATAGTGCAAACAAGGCCAAGACTACAACTTATATTCTCTCAAGTGCAAGAAGCAATACTACTTTCTTCTTCTTCTTCTTTTTTTCTTTTTGTTCTTCTCTCAAGCCTATTGTTCATATATTCTAAATATTCTGTAGGCTTTGAATATACCACCCACACTTATTCAATTATTGTAAAAGTTTGATCAAGGTGTGATCAAACCTTCATTCAATCGGTGGTGGCGTCCGTGATTCGTTTACTCGATTGTATTATTTGTAAAAAGGTGGAGTTAGTGTTTAACTCCAGTCACCTTTGTGGTAAGGTGTTTTCGGTATTTACTGATAATCGAGAAAGGTGTCATCGAAGACTGGAGTAGGTTATGTTAACTGAACCAATATAAAATTCTTAGTGTTCTTACTTTTCAGCATTTTACTTTCAGTTTCCATTTTGTGCATCATTTTCATTGAAATGAAAAAAATAGCAAAAGATTTTCAAAATTCACAAAATTTTTCAGAAACATAACCACACGTCCTAGCTTTCATTTGGCATAAGTTTCAAAATATTTGGATAAGTATAAGTCAGTCAAACGTAAATCGTTTTGAGACTAGTGCAATCTGATTTTCAGACTTGCAAAGGTTGAGAACATCAACGTATTTGACATACTTACCAAAAGCATTTTGAAAAACTGTTTCTGCTCTTTAAATTACATATCCTAAGGGTCATTCCATAATATTTTCAGATCATTTGGAGTTTTAAATTAATAGGAATAAATTTTTTATTTTGTGTAACAGTTTCTGGTAGATTTACACAATCTGAGTAAAAACGTTTTTCAAGGCCTTATTCTTGGAATTTTAATTTGAAATTTTTATGAGATACTCAAAACATCTGAGAGTATATTTTCAATGAATTCCATAATTTTTAAAGGTCTGTAACTAGGTCTTTTAATTGTTTCAAATCAGGATCTGAAAACATAAACTGCTTTCAGAAGTGAGGTTTTTGGTTCAAAAGTTTCTAAAAACCAAATTTTTTGCACCCACTATTCAACGCCCCCTTCTAGTGGTGCTGTACAGATCCTACATTTCCCTCATCCTCAATAACATTTATCGAATGCTTAACACACCGCGTTATCCGTTCTGGCGAATACCTTTGAGGCGGAACTCCTCGATTTCTCCTAGGAGGAAGAATAAGTACCTATATTTCATCAAGAGGCTCAAGGGGTTCGGGTAGGTTAATTGAGTCATGTAGATTATCAGGTAAACTAGGTGAAATTGACTCACTTACCTCTTGTGGGACACCTTCGGAGGGAAACTCATCAGCCGATAACACCTGAGCTTCAGGACTATCTACGTTGGACTGGGCAAGCTCGGTGGCGCCACCCGCCTGTCCTTGTTGGACATCCTCGGTTTCGCTGTGGTCATGAAACCAGTCAAAAGGCTCACCTGAAATCTCCCCCTGGGCCTGAGTACTGGGTGTAAAATAATACTTGGTCTCAACAAAGACACAGTCTAAGATGATATAGAGTCGACGTGTCAGGAGATTGTAACAACGATAACCTTTTTGGTGAGTGGCGTAGCCTAAGAAGTCATACTTTTCGACGCACGGATCCAATTTGGTACATTCGTGTATGGGGACATGAATGTAAACAACGCAGCCAAAGATTTTAGGTGGTAAAGTCATGACCGATGGTATTACTACAAGGGTAACCAGAGTCTAGAGTGGTGTTTTCTGGTTAAGAGTCCGAGTTGACAAGTGATTAAGCAAGTAAACCAATGTGGCAATTGCGTCTCGCCAAAATGTTTTGGGAATACTGGCCCCAATCAACATAGCACGTACCATTTCGAGTAACAAGCGATTTTTTCGTTCTGCAACACCATTTTGTTGAGGTGTGTTTGGGCACGTGGTCTGATGAATTATGTCAGAGGTTTAGAGAAAACTTTGGAACTGATGGGACATATATTCGCCTCCATTGTCGAAACAAAGAATTTGGATTTTTCTGTTAAACTGAGTCTCAATTAGATGAAAAAAATGTATCAATTTAGTCGGTACCTCGGTTTTTCGTTTCAGAAAATAGACTCATGTCATACGAGAATAATCGTCAATAAAGAGAACAAAGTACCAGTACCCCTGTGGTGTAGGAGATGGGGCGGATCCCCACACATCTGAATGAACAAGCGAGAAATAAAGATCGACTCAAGTATTATTAGGGCGAAAGGTGCCCTTATGTTGTTTAGAAAAAATACAAGTATCACATACTGGGTTTTTATTCGACTGAGTAAATAAAGTGGAAAATAAAGTGCAAAAGTAACCAAAGGAGGGAGGACCCAATCGCCGATGGTATAACCATAGTTGACCATCAGTTGTCTGATGGGTAAGCTTGGACAGGACCTGTTGAGCAACCTCCTCCATTTAGTATAGTCGTGGTAGTGCCACACCCAATAATCTCTCTCATAGGAATGTCCTGCAAGAGAAAGAAGTCAAGGTATACGAGAGCAACGTAGTTAAATTGGCAGGTAAGTTGGCTAAGTGATAGAGGTTTTGAGGAGAGAGAGGGGACATAGAGGCAATTTTGTAGGTGGATGTTCGGAGATATTTCAATGGTTCCGCTACCGGTTGTAGGATCTGCAAAGCACCACTAGAAGGGGGGGTTGAATAGTTGGTGCGGAAAGTGTGGTTTTTAAAATTTGTTTAAAACCAAACAACTCAACTTCTCAAAACAGATTCTGTTTTCAGGATCAGTTTTAAAACGTTTTTAAAACTAGGTTTTAGGTCTTCAAAAATTCTGAAATTTTGAGAGAACTTAGCCTCAGATGTTATGAGTGTCTCCTAAAAATTTCAGATTTAAATTAAACCTTTAACCCCTTCAAAAATCGTTGGTGGTCAGATTACGTGAATCTGCTAGAAACAGTAGACTGTTTTGAAAAATTTATTCCTATTTGTTCTTAACTCCAATTGCTCTGAAATTTTAAACACTAACCCCTTATATGTTTTATTTAAATGGTTTGAAACAGGTTTGAAAAATTCTTTCGGGAAGTTAGTCAAATACACTCAAAGTCTCAACCTTTGCAAGTTTGAAAATCAGACTGCACTAGTCTCAGAACTTTGGATGTTTGTGTGACTTATACTTATCCAAAAGGGTTGAAATGTTCCAAAAAAACCGTAAAACGTGTGGATATGTTTCCTGAAATTTTCGTGATTTTTGAAATTCGTTTACTATTTTTACGAACGTGATTAAAAACAGTAAACAGTGCTGAAACAGAAAATCAGTGCTGAAAGTAAATGACACCAAGAATTTTATACTGGTTCGGTTATCAACAACCTACTCCAGTCTTCGAGGAACACCTTCCTCGGTTCACACTAATCACACAACTCAAAAACACCTTACCGCAGGGTTGATGGAGTTACACACCAACTCCAACCCTTAACAATCCTTGTACGATGAATACAATACGCACGAACACCACCACCTTGCAAGATTGAAGATTGATCACACCTTGATCAATCTTTTACAAAGATAAAGAATGTGTGGTGGTCTAAGATAAGCCTATTCAAGGATATGAATATAATTACAATAGGATTTCAAGAAAGAAGAAAGAAAGAGAGTGTAGAAGAAGAACGCAAGAACACTTTTGATCTTTGAATTTGCAACTCTTGTTCTTGTCTTTTTTTTTTTGCTCTTCTTTCTTCCTTTTTATCACATTATGGTCGCCCCCTTAGAGTGCTCTTCCCTCTTGAAAATTATCTTCTATGTGCTTGGAAGAGTATGTGGCATCATTGTGACATGTCTTTGCTTGCTTGTCATGTTCTCATTGGATGATCATTAAGGTCTTGCTTACTTGGCACTCATTGATTGGTTTGATGTTGTCATTACTTGATGACTAGAAAAATCTGAGAATAACACTTAAAACATGTGCCAAAATCATCATAAAATAGTTGCCATAACTCACAAGATTATCACCCAAAATTGGCTAGGCAAATAACTCCAAAAGGGCATGAGAAATTCGGCCATGATGACACTTTACATGCTGAAATTTCAGCATGTGAAACATTTGTATTCTATTCAAAATGTTGCCAAGTTTGCTTTGATTTATTTCTTGAAATCAAAAGATAATTCAATCACCATTTAGTATACAATATTCTCATCATGTATGGAATAAAAACTAGACCCCAATGTGACCTAAAAATCGGCCACTATGCATTACACACATGCTAAAATTTTCAGCATGTGTGATATTAAAAATATCACCATTTTAATTTCATAATCAATTCAAAACATTACCATAACATCCTCAATTAATCCTCATGATTCAAGATGGTAAAGTATGGTTCATCAAGAGTTAAAATTCGGCCATTGTAAAGCACACATGCTGAAATTTTCAGCATGTGTTACAAATGTGACATTGTTTGAAATGTTACCTTTTGTAGCTCCTTCCTTTATGTCACCAACTTTGTATGCTTCATTCTTGACCAATCAATATGCCAACAAGGCTCCACATATGCTCCAACTCAGCTGTATAGGCGTGTATGATATGTATATACATGTGCTGAATTTTATTTTTGCAAACTTTGTGAAATAGTGCACATTTAATAATACACACATGGCATATTCAAATCAGCCCTTAATTTAATTTTCTAGAACACTTTAAGATGTATGACATATGTAAAAAGTGTCTAGATACATGTCGTATGATGTGCCAAAAACGTTCCATGTGTTGTGTATGTAGAAAACCGAATTTTTGATGTTTATCGATTACCCGATTTTTCTCTAATTGAATTCCAACTTTTTGCACATGTTATATATATTATGTTACACATAATATACATAATATAAACTTTAATATTCAGCTTATAAGGCTGATTAAAGTGGCGCCTAGACATGTGACAAAATTGAAATTGGAATCTCCACAATTTGGTCTTAATGTGGGGTGATTTGTGTGTGCCAACATGGAATGATTTTATAGCTGGAAATAACATCATAGGCACGAAAATTATAATGATTTTTGAGGCGTAGGGGTTGGCCATCTATTTATGGCAAGTACGTGACACGTTGGCGAAGTTTCGGTATTCGTCCGATACGACAATTTTCAGTTTAGAACCTTTTAACGTGTCGTATTTAATTTGTCATCACCATGACTTATATCATATGATACAAGACCTGAATATACTCATAGAAATGAGTTAAGTATGGTGGTGTGACGTTAACGTACGTACATAAAATATATAACGTGTCGGTAGTACGTTGGAATGCATGTGTATGTGCCTTTTTTAAAAAAAATCTGAATATATATATATATATATGGCCGTGTATATGAGTGTGGTGAGAGGAGGAGAAGACTTTCCTTTCTTAGTCTTGTTGCCTTTGTGCCTTGTCCAAATGTAGCTTCCTTTAATGAACTACTTAGTTTAATTAACTAAGTACTTCACTTAATGAACTAGTTAAGTTCATTAATGGTGGCACCTGAAAATAGTATAAACACAACAAATGTTTGCCATTTGATGTAAGCTTTAAAGCTTCATGGCTCGTTAGTATGGCAACATTATATATGAATTATATAAAGCAAGTTATATGCAATATATCATGCACATTTATGTCATGCACGTTTTTATGCACATTTAAATCATACATTTTGAAATCACTCAAACCTCTTTTTTTCTACAACCGCACTCATGGATGTTCTCGTATTTGCTAATTGTATACATCACAGTTTCCTTGAATCCCAATTTCAAAAAGGTGGATCGATGAACAACATTGAAGGACAGCACGCAAAAGCTTCTATGGAACCTAGGTAGATGTTGCTCTGGTCTCTTTTGGTTATATCATGACACGGATTTGTATCTTTATCATATGTTTTCCGGAATTCTTGATTAGTTTCCATTAACCTTCTTGAATCACTCCTTTCACACAGATTGTGCAGCGATTATTGGAACCTCTTGTGTTTGTGCTTGTTCTTCCTAATGTCGTATATTTATAATCCGAATATGATAGTACACACAGATCATTCTGTTGCATATTTTGGTCTCGACTTTTATTTTTTTGATTAATCAAACTTGGGTGATTCCACTGTTATGAATTATGAGATAACTTCGGCGGAGGTGAAGGTGTAACGACCCATCCCGAGCTCTAGTTTCGAAACGATTCACACACCGTATTTCGCCAAGAAAAATATAAGGCGTCGATACATTCAATTACATGTCAACATAATAACGTAAATCGATGTCAGCGGAAGTCATAGAAACTAAAACCTCGAAATAAATCATTGTTTAATATCAATGTATAGGTAAATCCAATCCAATACAAATGTCAACTAGATATTAAATACTAACCCTCAAAAATACATAAGGTCAATCCATAACTATGTCTCAACAAAATCCTCGAAAGTCTTATCCGAATATCTTCAATCTCAGAATTTCCACTCCTGATCGTCCATGGGCACACTAAATCAATTACCTGTCTTTCCGTAAGAATGATTTATAACATGGGGTGAGTGACATACATCGCCAGCAAGTAACCTGACTATATTTACCATATGATCGTACACGGAGAAGCAAGTGCAAATAAAATAAATAATAACGTAACGTAAAATAACATGCTTCTCTTTGAAAATAAATTTACCCTTTTGTCCTTCCTGGACAATCAAGTAAATAAAGCACATGCAACTTAGTCATCGCACACAAGAGTCAGTACAACCAAAAACTGTGATGCAACCATTTCAAAACAATGAATGCAATGACTCGACAACCATTTATCCTTTATCCATTTCCATTTTCATATCCCATTTTCTATTTTCATATTCCATATTCCATTTTCCAATTTTCCGATATCATAGGTGATTACCTCTTCCGGTATCCTTATCGATATCCATTTTCGATATCCATATGCGATTACCCCTTCCGATATCCATATGTGATATCCAAAATCACCGATGCAATGCAATGGTCATGGCGCTTACCTTAAAAGTGACTTATATTGCAAGATTTACAGTTTTGGTTCTCCAATGGTCGAATGTATCCAGTCGGCCTAGTTCCATACATCATAGTAAATATGTGCCTGGACGGCCCAATTGGGCCGTATTTTCATTAAACATACAAAATATATATTTATATTATATATACACACACACGGCTGGGCATGGAATAGGAAAAAATATAATAAAATAAAAATAAATAGAATAGATAAAACCTAGAAACCTAAACATACTAGGAAAATGATAAGTAAAGAGATAGAATTCCATTACCCTTCAAAATCCTAATTATATTAGGACTATACATATGCCTTCCACAATTTGCACGCCAGCAACACAAAAGAAAGAGGAATGGATGATGCCATTCTTTTTCTTATGTATGTGTGTATGTGTGTGTGTGTCTATATACATATATATATACACACACACAGAGAGAGAGAGAGAGAGACACACACACACATCAACAATCAGACAAACTCCCTCACTCTTCAGACTCCCCAAAAAAATGGCAGCCACCTGCCCCCATAGTATCAATTTGGCCGCCCCCCTTTATGAGCAAAGGAAACCAATTTTCATCTATTTTCATCCCGGTTCTTCGTATATCACGTATAATCAAGACACGAGACAAGTACATTTGCTATATTTGCTATGTTTTTCTAACGTCATTATGCTATTTTTGTGTCAAATCCTGATCATGCATACATACTTGTGATTTGTATAGATTGTTGCATATATGTATGTAATTGATGTAATTATGTATCGATTATGTGTATATATGTATAAAAATTGCATGAATCTTGATGTTGCTATATAAATGTGTAAGCATGATTAATTGAATTATTATATGTGTTATTTTATATGATTGAATTTACGTGCTATTTGGATTCCGTTTTTGTGCAAATTATAAGTGATGGCCAAAAATTATTTGGCTGGTCAGAGATGATGAACAATTGATGAAATATGATGGAAGAACATAAATTGAATCGATAGAAAACCAAAATGATCAAAATTAGAGTTTTTGTCACCGAAAGAGGAGAAAATCAATTTTAAAAATTGGGATTTTTGGTGATTTGAGGGCAGAATATGGTAGAAAATGAAGAGAGGAGAATTCTGGTGGTTGGAGTGCTCGGAGAGGGGTGGCGCGTGGGCCACACGCCCCGGCAGAAGGTGGCGCATGGCCAGCTTTCTGGCCGCACATGTAGGCACGTGGAGGGGAGATTTTCTGCGATTTTCATGGTAGTGTGTTAAGAAAGAACAAATCTAGGTGTCTATCGGGTTAGATGCGAGAAAAAGTCAGTCGTGAGAAAGGGCGACGTAGGCCGAAGTGGTTAGTGCACGAGGGAGATGAATTAGGGTTTTGGAGGGGGTTGGGGGTGCTGGGTTGAGGGTGCTAGGGGTAGGGGTACTAGACTGAGGGACAATATAGGGAGGCGTGTGAGGCTTAGGGGTAAGGGTGCGGTGATTTGGGTAGGGAAAAAATGGGTCGAGGGCAAAACGCGTAAGTATAAGCATGTATATGCACGTGTATGGGTGCGGACATATACGTGAGCATACTTACACATGGATGATAATCTGGAATTGAAACGGAAATAAACAATAAAGAGTAAATTAAAAAAGGTGTTTGCGAAATTGCATGTTTTCGGAAATGTCACTCTTACAAAGGAAATTTATTGCGTAGTTGGGTTTGGTTCCGAACAAATAGACCGTCCGAGCACATATGACTATGTTGAAAGGAGATAGGCCGCTCGGACACATATGACCTACAATTGAGTCGTCCAGACACATATTGATTATGCTGTAATAAGCTTGGCCGCCTGGACACATTCAGTCATTAGGAAACCAAAATTGTAAATCTTGCAATATAAATAAGTTGTAAGGTAAGCGTCATGGCTATTGCATTGCATCAGTGAGTTTGGATATCACATATGGATACCGGAAGAGGTAATCGCATATGGATACTAGAAATGGATATCGATAGGGATACCGGAAGGGGTAATCGCCTATGATATCGGAAAATTGGAAAATGGAAAATGGTTATCGAGTCATTGCATTCATTGTTTTGAAAAGATTGTATCACGTTTTTTGGTTGTATTGACTCTTGTGTGCGATGACTAAGTTGCATGTGCTTTACTTGCTTGATTGTCCAGGAAGGACAAAAAGGTAAATTTATTTGCAAAGAGATGCATGCTATTTTATGTTACATTATTTATTTATTTTATTTACACTTGCTTCTCTGTGTATGATCTTATGGTAAATATAGTCAGGTTACTTGCTGGACGATGGATGTCGCTCACCTCACGTTATAAATCATTTTGCACATAGACAGGTAAAGGAGTTAGTATACCGTGGAAGATTGGGAATGGAGATTTCGAGACTGATCACATTCGGATGAGACTTTCGAGGACTTATTTGAGGCAGTTATTTTGATATTCGAGGTTTATGTATTTTGGAGATTAGTGTTTATCTACATTTGACCTGTGTATCGATTTAGATTTGCCTCGACATTGTAAAAATGATGATGATTATTTTATCGAGGGTTTTCAGTTTATGACTTCCGTTGATGTCGATTTATGTTATTTAGTTGACGTGTGATTGATTGTATCGACACCTTGTATTTTTCTTAGTGAAGTACAGCGGGTGAGTCGTTTCGAGTACTAGGGCTCAGGACGGATCGATACGAAGGAGTCACTGCCCCGTTTCCATGTGCATAATATCCATCTAATGTTTCTGAATCAGGTTCTTCGTCTGTGGTTTGGTTTAGGACCAAAAGAGCTTCTATAGAAATGCAGCGTAAATACAATATATATATATATAGTAGAAATACACCATGTATACGGTAGAACACACATGTAAATACATACATATATACAATATAATATAATCAGGTATATGATATATACTTAGATAATGATGGCTAATCATTGTTTAGGATGTCAAGTTGTGCGCTGAAATGTAGCCGTTAAAGATACTGTTACTAGCCGTTAATGGCTTTTCCTTGGTTTCTATATAAGGAGTCTTTCTTGTACATAAAGATTAAGTCTGAATAAAATTAATATTCAGCCTCCAATATATTTCTTCAATATTCCTACATGGTATCAGAGCCATGAACATCCTAGAAGAAGAAGCTGCTACCTATGAAGAAGACATACCAGGTTGCTGATGGTTCAAATGCTTTCACTTTTCAAGGCAAGAATGTCTCTCCCTCAATTACTTCTTCCATATAACTCTTCAATGGCCAGTTTGAACCCACAGGTATCTTCTGTGATGTTTTTATTGATATCTTCAAAAACTTCGTAGCTTCTTCTTCTCAGGAAAATGGCAGAAAACCTATTATGGCCAAAGAGTCACATATCTTTCAAAGGCCATAGAGCTGTAAATCCTTCAGGCCATAGAGCCACAAAATTCTGCAATAAGGCCACAGAACCATAAATTTCAAGACCACTGAGTCATTTCATGGACAAGGATAAGATCCCTCTGAGCTATGAACATGGATTCCTCTGAGCCACTGTGTGGACGAGTATCCCGCGGAGTCATAGACATGGACTCCTTTGAGCTAAAATCTTTTAATAGGCCATAGAGCCGGGGAAAAAAAATTTTCAGGTCACAGAACCACAATTTTTAAGACCACAGAGTCTTCAATAGGCCATAGAGCCTTGGCCATTGAGCCGGAAAATTCAAGAGGTCACAGAACCTTGGCCATAGAGCCGGAAAATTCAAAAATGTCATAGAACCTTGGCCATGAGCCGAAACATTCAAGAAAAATCAAGAGGTTACATAACCTCCAAGAGACCATTGAGTCTTCAATTAGGCCATAAAGCTAAAAATCTTCCAATACTATCCATTAATTTTCAAAGACTGTTATGTCTATAAAAGAGGCTACGAAGAGCCTTGGTATAAGGCCAAAATCTTTTCTTGAATAGGCAACAAGAGCCTCGGCTATAAAGTGTTTTTGGGTATCTGAAATCTTTGATAAAACCAAAATTTACTCCAAGATTACATCGAAAGAAAGATGTAAATTTTCTTCAATATTTCTATGAATGAACATAAATTTCAAGGCCATTGAGCTGTCTTCAAGGCTGTTGTGCCGTAAAGCCAGAGAACCACCAGAAACTCAGAAGCAAAATTACTTCAATTTCAATCCCAGAAAGGGTTCCTCTTTTGTCATCCGTTCCTCTTTGAAACATCCCAAGGGCACATACTCTGTCTAGCACGACGACCAATTTCCCCATTGTGCTGCCTAATCCTATGCAGGTGTGGCTTGTGAATCTGAGCAAAGCGAGAAGAGTAGATTGCAGAAGAAATAAGCATCTTTTTTCTAAGACTAAGACAGTACATTGGTCATTCCTTAAATTTGTTGTCGGATATTGAAAGAGGGATCAGATGATAATGATAAATAACAAATAGAGAAAGGTAGAGGAGAAAATGAATAAATGACGGTAGAAGTAAAAGTGGAGAAATGATGGAAGTAGTTAGGAAGTATGTTTCCTTTAAGCAGGTTGGATTTTGTGAAGCAAAAATTGATAAAGAATGAGTAAAAGTTGAGAAGGGTTGGGTTTCGTGAAATTGAAATTTGAAACAATGAGTACAAAATGGAATAAACGATCCCCACTATCTTGTTAAAAGAAATCTCATATCAGCCTTTCACACCTTCCCACGCTGCTTTCCCTCTTCTGTCACTTCACCTTTTTACGTGTCAAATTTTTCTTCTTTCCTCTGTATAGCACGTCGCTTTCCTTGGGGATATTTTCAGGGAAAAAAAATATATGCTTACTTATCTCCTACGTTCCAGAGAATTCGAGTGAGAGATACGAGTGACTGACGTGTTACCCTTTGTTTGCCCAAAGTAGTTTACTTCTCAAAAATCTTTTTTTGGCTTTATACCTAATCGTTGCATAGAACGTGACTGGCCCCTTCTTGGACTTCGGTATTTTTTTGCACTTGTGTCCCATTGCATCTGAGAATAGCACAAATAATTGCGAAAGTCTTCTGTGCCGGAGATTTCAAACCAAAACGAAAAATGATGCCGGTCTCACCGGCGAAGAGCTGTCGGGGAAAGGCTCTTGTTTTTCTTATTTACGATGGTTTGTAGGAGTGCAATTGCTGGGTTAAGGCCAATAATCTCTGAGAAATACAAAGATTATCGATGAGGAAGAATCCATGGTTACCTTTGTGATCAAATGTGTAGACAGTGGAATTGAGGAAGATGATATCGCAGCAGATGAAAAAAAATTAATACTCTTCTGAGTACTGCAAGCATGTGTGCTGACCCCAATTCAAAGTTATTTGTGACAATACAAAAGCTTCAGTGTTCATTTCTTCCGAGTGATCTGGGGATGACTCAAGAGTGGAGTGGCAACGGACATAGGTAACTTTTCTACAGTACTATAACAAGGCGTAAGGTACATAAAATCATATGACTAGTAATGGTAAACTCTTCTACAGTTATTTCTGGCCTTCTAATATTTAATGACTATACTTTCATTGAATTGTATTCCCAGGGATTTATTTAAACAATTTATATTGCTGATAGAAAGAACTTGGTTACTCTAATGACTTACTATTAAGAAATATATATTCTCTTGACCAGAAAAGACACAAGTTATGAGTCCTGTTTTTAGATAAGATCTTTAAAATGTTTGGATATTGTTGCAGATTATTTCTTTAGAAGTTCTTTATTTTTATTTGGTGATGGTAAATACTAAAATCCTTCAAATTTTACAGCAAGTAAGCTTTATGTTTACTGAACCATGCTTTCAACTTATACTAAGGCAAACAAATTGAGAACCTATCATGAAGGATCATTGTCCGATTCATGGCCTGCAGTTCACCATTTTTTTTTCTCGTCCATAATTTATGTTTAAATATATATTTGCATCCATGAACTTTTGGATTCTGTGTCATGAATTGAAAAAAAAAATGGATTCTATGTCATGACACCTCATTTTCTAGTAATTGTTGGGACATCGTTGTGGATAGGCAGTTTAACTGAGTTGGTTTCTAACATAGAACATAGTAACTCAAAAATTGAATTCTAAGCTGGCTTTACTTGCCTTGGTCAGACAAAAATCTGTGCACTTGAATAGGCTTGTTGAGAACTTGAGATGAAATTTGGCATTATTATGGCACTAAATCATGAAATTACAGCGAATTTACAAAATCTAGAGGGTAGGACAAGAGAACTTCAGGATATTCCAATACCTAATGACTAGTCCCAGATAGTTCCAAAAGAAAATACTTTGTAAAGATCTTTTGATCGAGGATACAGATTAGAGCGATTCCCACTAGTGGTTGTGAACCTGACGTGAATCCTTGAGACTTCTTAGATGTAGAATCTTTCTAAAGAAAATAATTATAAAAATAAGAACGAAATGAGCTATAACAGACCTATAAGGATTAGAAAGGGAGTAAGGAATGTTTTAAGCATTTATGTTTCCAAATCTTCTCATTGTAACTGAGGATGATGTCCTTAGCAGGAAATATTTCAAGGCAATGAACACTAAGATGACTTAACAACATAATGGTTGACCAATGACTATTTCAATAATCCCTGTTGAACGTTAGGATGGAAGTTTGTCCCATTAATTTGGAACAGGTGTATGAGAACTAATTCTGTGACCTTTCTTCTAAAACTTTGCTATTTCTACTTTCTATCATTTCTAATGTACCGTTATTAGGACAGGTGTTCTGTGATCACAAAATTATCATTGTCTTTGTTCACATTTTTTTTTCCTTCAAACTCTTTCAAATGCTTAATTCGAATTAGTTTTTACATAATAATTTGAGTGATGTTCTTTGTAAAAAAAAATTAGTTAAAGCGATCAGGTTGAATATTTTCCTTGCTAACTATGGTCTTCACTAGAATTCTCTATCCTGTGTTGGTTAAGCTTTTAATGAAGTTGTCCAGTACGCTGGCTGGATTATTTATGCATATGATATTCAGTTCCTCGGAACCTGTTGTTGTTGCTTCATTATTGACATTTCAGATTTCTTTTGGCTAGCTTGTACCTTTCTTAGTTCATTAAAATTAGTGATACTTTACTTTCTCAGCAACTCTTATTCTCATCCCATGCAATATTTAGAATAGAAATTTACTAAAGCTATCAAGAAATTTTAGTTTGAATAAATTCATAGTAATCATTTCTTATTATTAAATGCCTATTTGGAAAAACACACTGATCTCACACTATCTTTAATATCTATTTGGTTAATTAATGAATAATTTTACTAATAAACATTTCAAGTCTGTTTTAAGGTTTTTTTCAGGTATCTAAAGTTAGCACTAAGTTAAAGAATATCAGAGACAGAAGTATGCAAGTTTTTCATGGATAGAAGTTGAGGCTATCAAGATTACACATGTCGCGTCATCAAGCAATCAAAATGATGATATATTCACTGAGCCATTGACTACAAGAATATTTCAGACACTTGTTGTCAAGCTTGGTTGTATAGATATATACACCAAGCTTGAGGGGGAGTATAGAAATGCAGCGTAAATACAATATACATATAGTAGAAATACACCATGTATACGGTAGAACACACATGTAAATACATACTTATATACAATATAATATAATCAGGTATATGATATATACTTAGATAATGATGGCTAATCATTGTTTAGGATGTCATGTTGTGCGCTGAAATGTAGCCGTTGAAGATACTGTTACTAGCCGTTAATGGCTTTTCCTTGGTTTCTATATAAGGAGTCTTTCTTGTACATAAAGATTAAGTCTGAATAAAATTAATATTCAGCCTCCAATATATTTCTTCAATATTCCTACAGCTTCTTTTCCAGCAAATAACATGTCTTGGACTTTCTTTTGATCCTATTCAAAGAAACCACATCAGAACAGTGTTATCAAACTACATGACATCTCTTTCATCCAACTACTGTTGAAGATAGCACAGTGAAAGAACATAATGAGCAAACGAGTAGAAGATTAAAGGCGGAAGAAAAAGGAGTAATATCGTCAACACATTAAGCAATATAACAAGCACTCACCATATGAGCTCTACATCATATGAAAGCAAGTCTAATACAATCTAAAAGGATGACTCACCAAAGATTAACCAAGGTGGAGCCCCTTGAATCACGTGATCAAATAGGCGCGAAGACAATTCAAAAGGATGAAAAGACAAGAAAAAGAAGTATTAGTAGTGAATAAGTGAGAGGTATTCATATAAATTTGCGTAGTTAGTTTTCTTCTTGTACTTAATCAATCAGCACTTGTCATGGCAGTGTGAATGAAGCAGTTTCTCATTCTTTCCTTTCTGATTTTCTCGTTCTTGTTCTTGTTCCATTTATTTGGTTATCTCGTATTTTTCCCTCAGTTCATTCTAAACGTTGTTTGAGAAATTTGACAACTACCTTTACATGAACAGGAATATCTTGTCATAGTTGACAAGATCCACTGCAGCACGCTCATCTCACAGCAATCGCTCACAGTTGTTGTTTGGAAGATTTTGTATCGTGCCAACTACCCTTTAGTTTTCTGTCATTATATGTTCAATGTGACTGAAAATGTTTTTCTGTGATGCAAAGTGTTTTCGTTTTTTGTTGTGTTGGGGAAATTGAGCATATGAACATGTACTAAAGTCTGGCTCACGTGTACATAACTATCTGCCTTTGAGTTTTGCTGCTTTAAAATTTTTTATAGTTCACGTGAAGACTAGTTATCGAGGGTTTTAAGTATATGAACATGTACGTGTCTGAATATTGGGCATTAGCTAGCATTATGTGGCAGTGCTAGATTACATGTCCAGTTTATAGTAGACTCTTTAGGTAGACTGTCTGGTAACACCTTACCATCTAGGAGGCCGCTGGGTTTATAATTTAAATCCTTCATGTAGCTCCATAGGACTGGGGCAGTGAGGGTCCTGACACCAGGGATTTGGCCTTTTTCTCCAAAACTAGCATTTATGTGGCTCCAGAACATAGCTCATTTGGTGGTGTCAAATTGCTCTACAAATGTCACAGATTCGAGTTCGGGTAACCGAAGTGTAGGTGTTATGTGTCATGTCTTTGGCCTTTGGCTAGCCTCTTATAAGAGACCTGGACCCATGTCTTTACACTTAGGAGTGATCTTGATTTGCGTCTTTCACACAGTTCCAAGACAGTAGACGGGAACCTCTATGGCAATGGGGTAATGTTGTTGTTGTTGTTGTATATATAGATATATGTATTTGTTTATATACATACACAAAAACATATACATATATACATAAAATATAACATGATATATATATATATATATATATATATATATATATATATATATATATATATATATATATATATATATATAAAATAACATGATATTTTAATAGGATTCTGGGAATGGGTTCGGCTGGAGGAAAAGGGAAAAATAAAGTACAACGAAAAGGAAAAAAGAAAAGAAAATAAATTAGGAACGTGTGGAAAAGAATAGCATGTCGGAATTTATTTGTGAAATTGTTCTGTTTCAGAGTCTTTGTGGAATCCAACACAAAAGCAACACAGCTAGACTTTTTTGAAGTAAAACGAAGAAGTGCATGCAATATTAGAAAAATAGTAACGTATAGTTGTCTAGAAAGAAACATATATGGTTAGCATTAAGAAATTTTTCAGCTGGGAAAAATAAATATAATTAACGACAATACAAATGACAAGAAATAATATAATGACCATTTATTCTTCAACCAAAGTAGAAGTCTAGTCACGGTTTCCCTTTATAATTTATAATGTGCATGGTAAGTTATGAATACACTTCATAAATGAAGATTTCATTCAGGAGATTAATGGTAGTTAGTAGAATTTGTAGTTTTTGTTGAGATTGAAAAATTTTAAGAATTCATTCAAGTTAAGTTAAAATTTACCTAGTTGTTTTCTTTTATAGGAAGAATTCTACTCCTAACGGATTTATTTTGTCACTTAGACAGTGCATATTATTCATCTACAATGTTTTCTGTCTAAGGTAACGGCTAATTATCTGTGTTGTCCTGTCTTATGTACAGTAAAAGAATTCTATACAATTTTTACTAAGTATGGCAGCTCGGTTTTATTGTTGCTGCCTTTGTGCTTCACCTCGTAACATCGGCTCAGCACCTTCTTTACTTCAGTTTCTTCGGCTCGCCTATGTCCTGTGCTTCCCTTCACCCAAGTTCTTATTCAGTCTAGCTCATCATTCATTTGCCCATCCTTCACCTTTCTTCAGCTCAGCTCGACTAACTTTACTTTTATTTTTCCAATACAGTTATTACTTTGTTCAGGTCGGCCCATCTTGCCTCAGCTCGGTACATCTTGGCAGCACGGTTATTACTTTGTTCAGGTCGGCCCATCTTGCATCAGCTCGGTACACCTCGGCAGCACGGTTATTACTTTGTTCAGGTCGGCTCATCTTGTCTCAGCTCGACACACCTCGGCGGCACGGTTATTACTTTGTTCAGGTCGGCCCATCTTGCCTCAGCTTGACACACCTCGGCTGAACTTATTTCTACAGTTTTGATAGTTAATTAAGTTGTTTCGAATATTAGCTAGAGCTCTACTTCAGGAAATCCCGATCAAGACAAATGGAAATGCATATATTGTTTGACAGCATCAAAAAGTGAGTTTTCAAGTTTTATTTACAACTTGAAAATTATTTGTGAATATTTGCAAACATTGTTTTATGAATTGGTGGTGCAATAAAATGAATTATGAACGCAAGTGATTTGAGATAGTGTACAACTTTTGTTAAAATAATAAATACACTATATTATTCTCTCCCGCTCAGCGGTGCCACAGAAGTGTTCATTTTTAGCTAATAGGGAGAATTAAGGTTATTGTTTTTAAGGGAACAGCTGCTAGTCACCGCGTATGAGGTTTCTGATCCGAAGTTCTTTCCAGAGTCAGCGGAGTGCTCAATTGTAAGAGTGAAGACGGTGTCTTTCTAGTAAGATCCGAGTGGCAGTTGAAAAAATATTGGGCTGAGGACTACTGCTTGGGTCTAAGAACCCCTGCAGCCGCGCTCCATCTACGTCAGTCTGTTTGAACTCGATGTTATCTATGTCCCCATTCTGCTGCACAGATGATCCTAGGCATTTGAACTTCCATCTACGTCAGTCTGTTTGAACTCGATGTTATCTATGTCCCCATTATGCTGCACAGATGATCCTAGGCATTTGAACTTACTTACATGTGGTACCACTTGACCATCGATGGTGAACTGGCTATTCTTACAGTCGACTACGCAGCTGAAGTCGCAGTGCAGATACTCGGTCTTAGATCGGCTAATCCTTAAGCCTTTTCTCTCTAAAACACCTCTCCACTGGCTATTTACAAACATTGTTTCATGAATTGGTGGTGCAACCAAATGAATTATGAACCGAATTGATTTGAGATAGTGTACAACTTTTGTTAAAATAATAAATAAATTATATTTCCTTCTCTCTCGCTCATTTGTACATATATGCAGTTATGGCTATTTTACTATTGGAAACTTTGTGTTTATGTTTACTAAATCCCTTCGTTAGTACACTAGCATACCATATCCCTATTATTGTGTAATCTATGCATTTACATCTAGAGCCGGAGTTCTCACTGGAACCAAGCTCTCTATCACTTGAAATGGAGGTATTGTTTACCTGACTATTACTCTCTCCAGACCCTAACGATTGCTTTTATTTTTGTTGGGATATAATGAATATAATTGTTGTATTCTCTCTCGCTAAGCTGTGTAACAAAAGTGTTCATTTTTAGCTAATAGGGAGAATTAAGGTTATTGCTTTTAAGGGAACGGCTAGTCACCGCATATGAGACTTCTGATCCGAAGTTCTATCCACTGTCAGCGGAGTGTTCAATTGTAAGAGTGAAGACGGTATCTTTCTAGTAAGATCCAGGTGGCAGATAGGACTATTGCCTGGGTCTAAGAGCTCTGATAAGAATGGCTGGAGCTAGACATGCGATTTAAAAAAAAAATCGGGGAAGGAAATCGAACTCAAGATCTGAGAATGGGATAAATGATAGACGGTATCTTTCCGCTAAGATCTGGGTGGCAGTTGGGTGCTCGTCTCGGGAATTGCGGTTGAAATCGTATACGTTTTTAGAAGACTCGATTGGCTATGACTCATTACTTCGGCTAAAACTGGTGTTAAGAGTTACTTACATGTTTTATACTCTTAATCTCATGCACCTATTTCATCGTACTTGTTTTGTGGTTTATAAAATATGTCTTTGAACCAGTTTTACAGGTTGACTAAGAGAAAATAAAGACTTCTCTGATTTGCGAATATGCATGCAGATATATTTATAAATGTCATCAGATACACATAAAAACTCATTAGGCCATTTATACTTCACACACGTGTTTACGGAATGCTCGAACTTGATGATATGCCTGGATTGGACACGGAAGTTTGTGAAGGCGATGTATGTTTGGAATTCATTTTGGATGGTGACGACTCATGTGATGGTTGAGATGAAGCACAAGCCAGATGATTGATTTTAAGACTTGATATCTAACCAATACAGATATTGATCTTTTGCAAACATGGCATTAATTTTTAATCTTTGAGTGGTTTTGTTTAGCAGGTGATTCGGTTGTGTTTTTTTTTTTTTTTTATAAGCTTTATTCCATACCTAAGATTGATATGAATGATTGAAGGAGAGCATTGTGGTTATGGCTTTTTTTTCTTTGTTCTTTTTCTCGTTATTTTTGTTAAATCTATATATCCGAGAGAAGTCGTTATCTTTTTTAAATCCACGTATCTGAAAGAGATATCGTGGCTTTCTTCAATAAACTTATAGAGCGAGTGTAACCCTTTCTTTTGACTTGGGTAGTACTTTAATCCCTCTTTCATGGTTACATATCTTTCCGATTAAAATATGAGAAATGTTCCGGCCAGCCGGTCCAAAAATCCGATGTGGCGAGATTGAGTGGGTGGTATCCGTAAGTTATAGTATTTGTTATGGAACTTAGGATGATGGTACTACTAAGATTAAACCTTGCTGATTTATTTGTTTCTTCTAGGCAACGACGATGGTTCCTAGGGCTGTAAACGAGACGAGTATTGCGTTGTTCAAGCTTGGTTCATTTAGCTTAGCGAACAAACCAATGTTCATTTATTTAAATGAACATATTTAATTGTTCAAGCTTGGTTCGTTTAACTCACGAACAACATTAACGAGCCGAACATCTTAAACGAACAGTGTCACTTACCGAGTTCGAACAGAAAAAAGTGTTCAAGCTCTGTTCATTAACCTTTTATCAAAGCCGAGCTCGAGCCGAACAACCGAACGACTTGGCTCATTTACCGCCCTAATTGTCCCATTTTGAGGCTTTCAATGTCGAGATTTCTGTATAAATAAATCCAGCTAAGTAGGGTCAGTTACTGATATGATTTTCTTATTTGATGGCAGTGATCAGTTAGATACAGATTACCTACATGTATATGATTTTCTTATTTGAATTGAGTTAGAGACCTTCAAGTATCTTCACAACAGTCATTTTTTTTTTTTGGAGAAATGGGATCTTTCATTAAATAACAAATCACATCAACTGTACATGTTGCCTACTTCTACTATAAAGAATCAATATTTATCTCACCCTCGTGTACCACTTTCCAAGCAAGTCTAATATTTCTAGCCATATCAAACACCTCCGCCACTCTAGTATGAAGGTCGGGATATATATATTCTTCCTCAAATAGTGTTTTATTTCTGTCATACCACATGGAACTGACTGCTTCCTTGAAAACATACGATCATTTCTCGCCTCTGTACGACTCTCCACGTCTTTGATCTATATTACGGTCAATCCACCCAGGTAGGTCTCCCGCATCGTCAAAGAAAGCTAACTGATTTGATCGGGGTAATAACCTCAGCCACATCTCTCGAGCACGCGGGCAGTCACGTAAAGCATGTAGTCCATCTTCCATCGGTGCTGTGCAGAGCCTGCAGGTCGGCGACTCAACCAGATGATGTTTCCATAGCAATGTCTTCGTGGGCAACCTATTAAGTCTTGCTTGCCAAAGAAGAAGATTACCTCGCTGAGGTCCTTTCAGGGTCCATATGTTCTGCCACTTCCTTTTATTGCCGTCATCATCTTCAGGAACTTGGAGTTCGTATGCTGAGTTGACAGAAAAAGTTGTAGGTGATCTCCCCCGCCATGTAACTTCGGTGGTAGCAACCCCTTCACTTGACATTTGCTGGTCCGCCGACATCAACCCTGCCAAGACCACGGGGGCAGCCGCAAGGATACTCCGCCACGTATGTGTGGTGGCTTGTCGTGGTGGTGAGGCTCTTAGTGGAGAACCATATTTCGCCTTAAGTACCTTAACCCATAACACATCCTCCTCTAAAATCAAACGCCATAGTAGTTTAGCCAACAGCGCCAAATTCATTTGCCGCAGTCTCTTTATCCCCGTCCCTCCCATACTCTTGGATCGGCATATAGAAGGCCAAGCCACAACATGTATTTTATGCTTCCCGTCAAACTCCCCCCAAAAGAACGCACGGTTTACTCTCTCAAGTGCGGCTATCGTCGCTGCTAGGAGTAGGGATGTTTGCATGGAGTAATATGGAACCGTTGCTACCACAGACTGTATCAAAATATTTCTTGCTGCTTTAGATAATAGTTTCCCCTTCCAGGCGGCTAAACGACCTTTAACTTTCTCCACAAGTCCACTATAAGTGTCCGCCGTAACCCTCCCATGCAATAGTGGCATCCCAAGATATTTTCCTAAATTATGTGTAATAGGGATGCCAAACCTCAGGCCTAGCGATTGTCTCTGCGCATTCGATGTGTTACTGGAGAAGTATAAATTGGATTTCGTAATGCTCACCTTTTGACCAGACACATCGCAGAACTCTTTCATGATTGATTCCATAGTAGCTCCTTGCTCCTCAGTCGCGACTCCAAATAGTAGCAAATCGTCAGCAAACATCAAATGTGATACTGCTGGGCCTTGACGGCTGACTTTGATGGGTTTCCATTCTCCTGTCTCCACAGCCCTCCGAATACGTTGGCTTAGCCAATCCATGCAAAGTACAAACAAATAAGGGGCAAGAGGGTCCCCTTGTCGCAACCCCCTTCTTGGTCTGATAGGTTCAAGCTTCTCACCATTCCATAAGACTCTCATCTCCACGGATGTCACAAGTTGCATAATAATATCCAGCATATAAGGTTCAAAACCGGCTGCCTGAAGCACTTGCTGTAAAAAGTCCCACCTCATTCTATCATATGCCTTCTCTAGGTCTAATTTTAAGGCCATCACCCCTTGCCTCCCAGTCTTTTTACGCATAGAGTGTAAAATTTCCTGAGCCACAATGATGTTACAACTAGCCTGCCTTCCTGGAATAAAGCTGCATTGATTATGACTGATCAACTTGCCTATTACCAACTTTACCCTATTAGCTACCACTTTTGATATGGCCTTCACCACGACATTTGCGAGGGAAATTGGTCGAAACTGAGAGACCATTTCCGGTGGGTCTACCTTGGGTATAAGGCTGATGTACGAGGCATTCATCATCATCCGGACCCAGTATATCCCAACGACAGCAAAGCTATCGTTAGGGTCTGGGGAGAGTAAGTGGTAGGCAGACAATACCTCTATCCCAAGGGATAGAGAGTCTGCTTCCAGTGAGACCTCCGGCTCTACCTGCATAAATGACATGATAATAGGGATATATTGTGCTAGTGTGTTAGTGAGTAAATAAAACGAGTAAAACGAGTAACCCCCGTCTCTATCTGTACGAGGCATTCATGTGAGCTGGAAACCGGCTGTCTTTAAATGCATTTAAAATAAAACAAGTAACATCCGTACCCATAATGTCCCAGTTTCTCTGGTAGAATATCGGTGGGTATCCATCCGGACCAGGACTCTTAAATGCGCCCATTTGAAACATTGCTGAATAAACTTCACTTTCGACCACCGGGCGGTTTAATGCATGGAGCACTGTAGATAGTAATTTTGGAAACCGAATGCATACCTGTGGAGAGTTCGAATGTTCTTCCACCGAATAAAGTCTCTCATAGAACTGAAAAATCATTTTGCGCAAACGCAGTGGATCTTCCACCCATTGACCTTGTTCATCTTTCAGCCGATGCACAATGTTTTTCCGCCTTTTCATCACGGCTGTAGCATGAAAAAATCTGGTATTGCGTTCCCCTTGCATAAGCCAATTAAGTCTGGATTTCTGAATCCAATAAATTTCCTCCTGCTGCAACAACTCATGTAACTCCTCTCGCAAACATCCTTCCAATGTATACAAGTAGTTTGATGGATGAGCATTTCTGGCCTTCTGCAACCCCTCCAGTCTTGCATAACATCTTCGTTTCTTCTGTTCTATGTTGCCAAAAACATTGTGGCGCCACCACAGTAGTCTATCCGCACACTTAGACAAAGTCTCATGCAAAGAGCCGCATTCGTTGTCCCAGGCAGATTGAAGAAAATTTTTGAATTCTTTGTGATCAAGCCAAGCCGCTTGAAATTTAAATGCATTTTCAGGTTTGTTAGGCTCCCTCATCGGCATGGTTGACAGCAACAACGGACAGTGATCTGAGCTTGTCAAAGGCAAATGATGTAAAGAAGCAGCAGGGAACTTCCTACTCCATATGTCGTTACATAAATTGTAATCTGTACGTTCCTCAATTCGGCCAACTCCCTCCCAACCATTAGACCAAGTGTACTTGGGGCCTGAGAATGGCATCTCCATGAGCTTACACCAATCCACCACTCGGCTTAAGCCTCCCCCTGGCTAACTCTTCTACCACCACGTTTATCTCTTTGTGAAATAACTTCATTAAAGTCTCCTATTAGTATCCATGGACCGCGAAAAATCTCAGCCATATGCACCAACTTCCTCCACAGATGCCCACGCGTAGACGCCATGGGAGAAGCATACACCAACGTCAATATCCAGTCTACGGTACCCCCGCGAAGCACAGCCACGTTAATGTGCTGAGCAGAAACTTCCAGTACTTCTAACGCAACATCATTTTCATTCCAGAAACACCACAAGCCACCCGAAAACCCTTCAGCCTCCACCGCTATAAACTGCGTATAAGAAAAATTTCTGAGTATCCTTCTACCCTTCTGACTCTGTACTCGTGGTTCCATAAGAAATAAAACATCCGGATGATGTTGTCTTAGTATTTCTTTGAGGCAACGATAAAATGTAGGGGATAGGGCACCCCTACAGTTCCATGATAACACCTTCATTAGGGATTAATGGGTGTATGCAGACTCACTGTCTGTGTTTCCGTCCATATCCTCATCCAAAATGTTTTGATCATCTGTACGTATCGAATGCTCTAACATATGGTGTGATTTTTTATTCCCATCCATCTCAGGCAGAATTCTCTCTATGGCTACATCATCTGGAGGCTTCTCCTTTATTTGACTGCCAGGTTCTTTATGCATATGATCCTCTCCGACAAGTGTATCCAATGCAGAAGTTGCAACATTTTGAGTTAATGTAGCCTCCACATTCGTTAGATCCCTTAAGGACACCCTGCCCTCCCTACCTGCTTCATCCAGTGCATCGCCTCTGACTAGCGGTCGTTGCGCCTCCCTGATCCCAGGTGATGGCTTGTTTAAAGCCTTCACCTAAACAAGCCATCACCTTAGGTGTAACTTTCACCGTGACACCCTTTTTGGTTTTATTTTTACCACTATCAGTAGCTTTCTTAGTCGTGGCTGTGAAACGTACTGCATGAACTGGATCTAGTGTTTGAGCCAATCTACGCTGCATTTCCTCCACACTGAGCATCTCCTCCTCGTCCAGCTCATATTCTTCTACCGCAATTGATTGAAAACTAGATCCAGATGGAGTCTTCAACATCGATTGAGGCGGTGTCGTTTTCCGTCCGCTCAACCCTTCATCAGTTGGAAAGGCATGCCCTACATTCATCTCCTGTTGTCTCGCTTCAGGAACACCTACCCTCCTCACTGGTCCCTTCCTGCGTCTATTATTGGATGCAATCATCCATGGTCCAAAGGTTGTATGCTCCTTCAGTTCTACTGCAATGGTAGCGGACGTATTTGGGACCGACGAGCTACTACCTCTTCCACATTCACCACTACGGTGTTCATATCTTCCACACTCGAAGCAAATGAGATGCAATCCCTCGTATTCTACCTTGTATTCCTCCCCATCCAACTCCACAGTCGACACCAAGGGTTTCGTTAAATCCACCTGAATACAGATGCGTGCAAATTTGCCACGCGAAACTCGAAGGGTAGTAAGATCCACCTTGACTGTCGTTCCCATTTGGTTACTAATGTACATTAGCATGTTCTCAGTATAGTACTCCACCGGGATATTGGACAACCTCACCCATGCCATTGTAACATTAATTGGATTTTTTTCTGGCCGAAAGAACGGCTTCCACTTCATGACCGTCAAGTAGTGTCCCTGTATAAGCCATGGTCCTCCCTCAAGCATATGCTGATAATCAGATTTAGAATAGAATCGAACTACATAATATCCTTCTTCCAAGTCCACCAGTACACATCCATCCATCAAACTCCAAAGGCTCTTCAGTCGATGTTCTAAATTACGAAAGAAAATGGTGCGGCCAAGCAGTTTGATGATCAGCGCACGTTTCCACGGTTTGTACATTTTCGTCGATCCTCCGATGTTGTTAATATCGAGATCCTTCCCGGTTTAGGTTGACCAACGTCATCATGTACCTTGCGATGTACCAGAATTTCCTCCATCACCTCCTCATCACTCTCTTCTCTATCCCTGTATAAAATTCTCTTTCCACCGGTATACCCCTGAGTGCCTCTGTAAAGCTCTTATTCACCCATGGCCCCCATGGCCGAACAGTCTCCTCCACCGGTTGCACAAGATCACCGTTCACATGGCGTTTATATTTTTTCACACTTCGAGCCAATAGGTTCACCTCCTCTGTGGATCCTTCCTCAATGCCGGACGGGATATCAATGTCCATCGTCCGGTATCGGACGTAGTTCCGCCGTTTCCGGCACTAGAAATTGGCTACGTTTCGGTGCTTTTACGTATCCCGTAATTTACGGAGCGAATATACTTAGGATTTGAAGGTTGTGTTTAACGACATTGCTTCTTTGATTCTTCACAATAGTCATTGATATAGACGATTCATCTTAGTTTTCCTTTTTTTTTCATGGTAGGAGATGGTGGGGCTGCCTAATGGTGAAAATAAACGTGTTCCTATTGAGTTCGAGATGAAAGAGGATGAACTTGATCGTGTTAGTAAGGTGTCGGTTAGGTTTGATATGTTAATAGAAGTAAGTTTTGTTAGGAGCAACAATAAATACATGTACCAAGACACAGTAGTGGTGTGTGCGTATGAACAGACACTAAACAGTAGATCAAATCCGGGACGAGTCGAGGACTCTATCCTTAAGACTTATTGCTCCGGTATAGTGTGCTCAACCTGCGTTAGCAATCGTCTCCCAAGATGCAATAGGTACCTGTTCAGTCGAGCGCACTGCTACAACTTGAACATCAACGAACTTTCGAGCGCCCTCATTTCTCTCAGACGTGATACAGAATGAAGAAGAGGAAGAGAGCAGAAGAGGAAGAGAGCAGAAGAGAAAGTTGTGTTCTGATTGCATCCAAGGCCCGGTATATTGAGGAGTTGGCTGGAGAATTGGTTGAGCAGATTAATCTGTGACCATCAGATCAAAACTGACACCGTTAGATAGAACCATTTGATCTTATCCGCTCGGAGACTTTTCGTTGGACAACTGCGCAGCCAGGCCTGGAGCCTTTTACAAATAATTAATCCGAAGCCCAAAAAAATTTTCTCCAAAAAAAATAAAAACCAGCCCGAGCTCACAACTCGAACACAAACATGAACCGAGCCAGCCAAACAGGCAACAACGCGCGCGCACAGCAATTTTGTATGCTTCCCTCCGGTCAAAACCTCTCATGCCTTAAGAACACATCTAAAATAACCATTCTTCACATATATTTGGTGGTAATTTTATTTCATTTTACCAATGTGGTATTCTCTCCACAATTCTCTCCACAAGGACACATCACTCATTAAACAATGTTTAACACCCACTTTGATCATTAATTTTTCATTCATTCGATATCGTAATTGATTGATTCCAAAGCCTAAAATTATCTACTCGTTACATAGACAATTAAGGGTCCATTAGTTTCTATTTGTCATTAATGAACACTAATTATAAATTAAACCTAAAGTATGTTGCTAACCTAGTATTCGGTTCGGCTCGATTTGTTAAACACCCTAGCTAGATGAGGTTCTTGATGATTTCCTAAAGGATGGCGGGAAGTTAATCGATCAAATATAGAAATCGGAGTTCGAAATGAGTGGCTTAAACAGTAGACAAATTAACTGAAGCTCTGCATTAGAAGCCAAGCACGCGAAGATGCGTATTAAGTTGGTGTCCCGAACAGTCGAGGAGATATTAGAATGATAGAAAGTGTTGACGGAAAAGTATGTGAATGCTAAATCAAATATAAGTAGTGCAGATCAGAATGTAAATAGTGATAATCATAACAGGTACTAAGATGGCGTTTGGTTCGCACTTGGGTATCGAAATCAGAATCGAAAATCATAACAGGTACTAAGATGGCGTTTGGTTCGCACTTGGGTATCGAAATCAGAATCGAAATGTATATGATAGGGCATAGGTTTGGATGATATGGGTTGTGATAGTTGTTTGGTATTGAAGTGAGTATGGATATGATAGACATTGATGGTGTTTGTAACGTATCGGAATTGAAATGGGTATCGAATGTGGACGCCCAGAAAAATGACGGGAAAAATTTGACCGGCCGGCGGGGGGGGGGGGGGGGGGGGCAGTGGCCGGCCATACCCTCATTCCCTCTCATTACCCATATAGTGTATCAAAAAAACGATATACATTACCAAATACTTGGATATCAAACTGAAACTCATACCCACATTTCCCCAAACAAACAATAAGTATGGAGGAATCCAAACCCATTTCCTTATACCTAAACCCCCCAACCAAACACCACCTAAGTGGTTTAATTAGTATTTCCGAGATAAAGTAGAGCCTTCAATGGATCAACTAAATACCTGAGAATGAAAACAAAGAGAGCCTCACATGATCCAGAATCATACAAAATCACAGAAATTTTCTTCTTTATCCATCAACAAGGGGTTAGATTATATCATATTAAAGACTATGGTGTCATCAAAATTTAGAGTTACAAGTCGAGAAACTAATCTGCTACTACAGCATCAACAGGGCAAGCATCTGAACCATGCTGTCAAAACGCGTTTCCTTTCATCGTTGTCAATCCTTTCTATAAAATTACCCCAATATGATGACAATGTGAGGAAAGCAGAGCACATGAGATTAGAAGCAAGTTCGAAATTTCCCATGACTACCATAATGCCTCCACAAAATCTCCAAGAGATAATTTGTTATGGTCTCCGTACATGCAGAGGCCAGCTCAAATCCTAGGTAACTATCTTCTTCATTAACCTGAGCTTAAACAGGACATTTGCATGATAATGAATAACACTATCCGCCAATGCATATGAATGTTGAGCAATGAACTATTAACATAAACGCAAATAATATGAGCTGCTGGCACGGAATAATCCTAGAATGGGTGTACAAACATAGGATAATGAACAAGGAAGTAAAGCATTTGAAAGAAATTTGAGGGATGACATATCCATAAGAAACATAAGAAAATTGAGATATTTCCACGATGCATGAACGCACATGCACCTATTAGACATAGCGGAAGACTTGTGTATATGTTTAAGTTGACTTTGTACTTATTTGTTTATATTCTGCCGTTTTTTATATAATATGTACATATACACGTTAGGAGTATTTTAATATCGGCAGCCTCCTCTTTGTATTTCCTGAATTACCTCACTAACACACTAGCACATCATATCTGTATTATTGTGCCGTTTATGCATGTACATATAGAGCCGGGAGTCTCACTGAAAGCAAACTCTATCCCTTGGGATAGATGTATTGTTTGTCCGCCATTTACCTTTCCCAGACCCTAGCGATAGCTTTTGCTATCGTTGGGAAATACTGGGTTTGATTGATTGATTGAAGTCAGAGAGGAAACTCATCATGACATATGACAGAAGAGACTAGATGATAGTCAAAGGATGCCATTAAGATTTTGGAGAGCAAAGCATGAAAATCATTGCAGGTCAACCCATTAACAATGAAGTCAAAAAAAAAAAACACAAAAACAATGTAGCAAACATGTTGCAGATTACCTAATACTAGATTCGAAAGTTAGGTCTGTCATGTTCTCAAACAAAAAAGGAACAAAAGAAAGCAAAAGGAAGAGAGAAAAAGAGAAGGAAAAAAAAAAAGGAACAATCTGAAGTCTATCCATACAGCTCAAAGTACAAATGAAATACTACCAACATACCTTGGGCATTATGTTGTACCATATTCAGCTCAACCAGATGTCTACTTGAAAGGAGCAAACAATATCGATGAGTTGTGGCCACCGAATCCAAAAGAATTAGACAATGCTACTTTAATGTCTAATCTTTCTTTTTTAGGCCCCACCAGCAGCTTAGTGTCCTAATTCACCAAAAAAAGAAAAAAGAAAGAAAGAAACAGCCTTCAGTTTACCATGGAACAAAATGATTCAATTCAAGGAAATCACTTCTGGCTAAACCCTAACAACTACAGCACTTTTGGCCCCTAAATCTTTTGAAAACAAGATATACAGATCTTATAGATATCATATTGTAATAGTATCAAGAACTCCAAACGTACAAGTGCCTGATGAATGTGAACTTAAGTCAACACTTGGAGAGGATTCAAAGAGGAGCAATAGCCCTTTCTTAGTTGTCACCTAGATCATAAGATCTCATGCAAATGTTCTTTCTCTATCTTTATATTATATTGCAACAGAAAATGATGAAAATGGTGCATTGGGCTCTCCTTATTGCATCTCAACTTAACATGAAAATGCAAGTTACTAAGAGAAGGAATGTTAATGTATGCCCATTATGACATGTATTTTGTGTTGTATATACTGCTTCACATCATAATGCAAGTTCCTTGATTGAATGCATTCTTAGATCTAACATCAGTAGATCTTAATTTGACCTCCAAACTGTCGAGTATTCTCAGCAAAGCAAGATAAGGACAATCGTACCACTATCATTCACATCTATTCCAGCCAAAAAGAGGAAATTCTCCATAACCAACTCCAAATATTAAGGAAAAGAGAAAGGAACTCAATAAACGTACCACACCATCATCCGGGTTGTCAAGATTAATATTCGGATGTATCAATCCCGTCCTTATAGCCTGCAAAAAGACAAAGCCCTCTTTAATATCCAGATGTGCTTTTGATTCCCTTTTTACTTTTAACAGAAACTAAATAACATGCCAAAAGAATTTGCAACATATCCTAAACCTCCAGGTTTTAGATGTAAATCAAATCAAATTGGGAGAAAGGAATAAAAGGTATGTGCTGTTAGAGGAGTACTGCCTTGGCAGAAAATGACTACATAAATGGTGATGTGAAGAATTAAATGGAGAGCCGGAGGATGAACATGTCAGGGAAAAGTGGCCTGTCCAAGCAGCCTAAAGTAAAAATAAAATAAAACTGTAGTTTAATCTTGGAGAGCAAGGTTCAAAATATACTTTATTGAAGGTTTACAGAAGTGCAATTTAACCTTGGCATAGAAGATTTATTACCACTAAAATCACTACTATCTCATGCATCATAATTGTTAAATGTTAAGACGCAAAGGTATGCCAAAACATTAACAGACTTCCAAGCAATCCCGATGTGACAGCTAAACCACAGATGCTGGCTGTATTATAGAAAGGAAAATCGATGCTTTAAAAACTTGGTTTCCAGTTATCAATATTATTTCTCTTCAGAATAAGCTTCCTGTACTCCTTGACATCTTGGATTGAGTTCATCCCTCCCCTTACAAGGATCTTAAGGCAAAGTTCCTTTTGGTATCCAACACTATTAAGACCACATGAATCTATTCAGAATACAGAAACAAACACAAGAGCTCACGGTAAGAAAACCCCAAAGTCAAGGAAAACGAAGAAACATTTCAAGTATACATCTCATCCATAGCCAACAAGCTCTTCAAGTACACGGATACAGAGTAAAGATGTCCCATTATTTCCTTGAGTAGTTACATAATATGATGTTTGCAACAGAATCTCTAAAAGGCAGCAGATCCATAGTAGGTTTGAAGAGCAGAGCCGGCACAGTTAAATTACCTGCACAGTAGCAACAGCTTCAACAGCACCAGCTGCTCCAAGAAGATGGCCAATCATAGATTTTGTGGAATTCACCCTCAACTGCAAAGATCAAGACAAGAAAAGGCCCAAGTGAGGCAAGCTTTATGGAAGAAATAGAAAATAATCCAATCAAAGATAATATGGCATCATTGAGTTACCACTCGGTTATTCCCAAAACAATGAACAAGTGCCTGATATTCCTTAAGATCTCCAGCTGGTGTGGATGTGGCATGTGCATTTATATAATTCACATCTTCTTTGGATACGCCAGATTGTGCTAAGGCCTTCTCTATACACAAAATAACACCAGTTCCTGCTCATAGGTGCAAACATCAAGGACTGCACTACCTTCCTGTGACAATCATAAAAAAAGCAGCAGTGGGAACAGGAACTTTAGGCAAGATACCTTGTGGATGAGGCTCTGTCATGTGATAAGCATCACATGTGAAACTTCCACCCAAAAATTCAGCATATATGTTTGCACCTCTTCTCTGCAAGTTAGGAATTAACAGATTGCAAGAATATCCACCATAAGAATTCATGGCTTAAAAAGGATTCTGGATATTGAGTTCATTAATTACCTGGGCATGCTCAAGCTCTTCCAATAGTAGAACAGCAGCACCTTCCCCCATAACAAACCCATCACGACTCTGTAAAATGTAAATTAGAAGTTCAATCTACCACTGATGGATCGTATATAAGTTTATGATGCACGCAAAGAACATTTCCACAATGAGTAGTAAGTTCAACAAAGAGATCTACTTAAAAGTGAGACATGAAGTAACCACGATGCCATAACATGTGTAGTACTCCCTCCACAACCCCTTTTTCCTCTGCATTAACTTCAGATGCATATGGAAGCCCTTCTAAACCAAATGACAGTTTCAAGCATTAGCAGCACAATGTGGAGTTTGGATTTTATGTTTCGTTGCATATAAGGAGATTTTAAGTGGCATTAACAGGACAACAATCCTGTTTGGATATACTATCCATCGCTGAGTTAATGTCCCTTGATTCAAACCAAAACTGTAAAGATGGATAGAGCGTAGAGGTTTTACACTGTCCCAAGGGCGTGAGGCTTTAGTTGGGTCACTATTCCTTTGAGAAAGTGCTCCGCAAGCAACAAAACCACCCAATCCTGCACCGGAATTTATGCAGAGATTTAAGATCTCCAGTTGCTGAAGGAACCAGGTCTACAAAAGACATATTCCTACCAATTGGTATAATGGCAGCATCTGACCCGCCACAAAGCATCATATCCTGCAAATATATAATAATCATGACAGTCAAAGCTGATTCACTTTACCAATAGTTCAAGTGTTACCATTATGAGCTCATTATGTCAAAACAAAGATACATATGTTTAAAGTTTTCAACCAATGGAAGTTCAAAAGAAATGAAGCTAGGATACTTACAGCTTCCCCTCGAATGATGTGGTTAGCTGCGCTTAAAATGCAGAAGTTGCTTGTAGCACAAGCAGTAGAAATTGAATAGTTTGGACCCATCCACCCCTGGATTGCAGAAAAGAAGACATTATTTAGATACACTGCACCACATAAAACAATTCTCTAGTTTAATACTCCCTCTGTCCTAAAAATATCACCGCACCTGGTCAAACTAACGTTTGGTCAAAAATCAATGAAGACCAAACTTTCAAAGTATTTAACAAAATAACTTGCTAAAATCGTAATCCACATCATTTGGGACCAAATTCCAACGAATAATGTGTAAAATACTTCAACAATTTGATTTTGAGTAAGGGTTGACCAACTGGGTGTTTGACCAGGTGTGGTAATATTTTTGGGGCAGAGGGAATATTTGGCATCACGTCTACAAACCAAATCCATGGCCAGCATGGCGGATCCCATGTTTGTCGTTGCAAAAGGTACACAAAAAGGATTCATCTTCCGGTATGATATTCTCAAAGCTTCTATTGCATCATTAAAAACCTGCCACAATCACAAAGAAATGCAAGATAAAGGAACTTGCTGTAGAGTACCACTTAACACAATCAAAGTGAACCATATCAACAAAAATAACTCATCAAGTTCTTTTCATGAGCATAAAAATTTATGTGGTCCTAATCTGCAAGCACTGTGTTACACTAGCAGCCAAGATTAGACAAGATCTACCAAGAAGGTCTAATGATAATAGCAAGATGGAACAAAGTATTACCCAAATCCATTTTTCACGTGCTACAGGCTAATGCATACTTTAAAGTCTGGAATACATAATTTCTGAAACAGGGAGGAGACTTATAAGGTTGCCAATATTTATATTAACCATACATTTTCATCTAACTCCTAAAAAAAAAAAAAAAAAAAAAAAAAAAAAAAAAAAAAAAAAAAAAAAAAAAAAAAAAACTATACATAAAAAATAAGAAGTTACCTTCATCCCGCCCATCGCTGAGCCAATTAAAACTCCACAACGGGTTTTGTCCAATTCATCCATGAGATCAGCAGTAATCCCCGCATCAGCCAATGCTTTCTTCCCTGCTGTCAACATGTACAGCATAAACTTATCCATTCTTTTAGAGAACTTTGGAGAAACCCAACCATCAGTCGAGTAAGACTTGATTTCTCCTGCAATTCGCTGAAAAGGAAAATTGAATATCAAAATATAACACAAACTATTCTAAAAACATAAGAACATAGTCCATGGACAAAACATACTGTTGGAAAATGGGAACACTCAAACGCCTCTATCTCAGTTATTCCACTTGCACCTTCCAATAAATTATTGTAGAATACATCTGGGTCATGACCGAGAGGAGTCTCCACGCCCATACCTGTCACAACAACGCGCCTTTGCTTCATATGGGGTTTCTTTTTTTGAGCAACCTCCATAGCAGGCTGCATTGCTATTGCCATTACTTGACCTGAGAAACTCAATGCAAGAACAGATATCAGGTGCACAAAAGGTAGTGTTTTGCATCACAATCTGGAAAAAGTGTATTACGCTAGCCAAATCCTTGCATGATATTATGTGTGTATAATAAACAGCATCTCACAAGGATTCTATGCAACATTGTAAGTTGGGTGTTATAAACATGCGAAATCAGACCAACAAGAAAGCATGGAGACATAGGTCCAACAACACGCTGAGTTATAAATTCTTCAATTTCTCCAGCAATGGGAATGTTTATAAGGCTCCAGTTTAAATTGCCAAAACAAAATTCGACTATTCTGGTTCCCTACAAAACACCAGGTCAGGGAGAACTGGATGGGCTATGGGGTACCAAATGAGTAAAGATCAAAAAACCATCCAAACCTTTACTATCTTGCAAATTTATTGTGCAATTGGCAATGGCATTGTTGGAAATTAAAAACGTGTTTGATTAAAAGGCAAAAAGTGAACTCAGGAAATGTTGGTGTCTACGAAGGAACAGATAATCTTGCTGACAATTGGTTGGGGTGCTGTATGATATTAAAGAATTTATCTATGACTCAAAACAATTGATTTTAATTCTAAACCCTCTCATATTCATCAGAAAAAAGTCCAAGTCATTGGGGGAGAAAAAAAACATCTGCTTTCCTGCCTACCCCTAACTAATAGATTGGCACCCATCAATTTATTGTGATCGACTGTTTAAATGGGATCAAAAGGCATAGACTTGTGCTAACATAGATAAGCAAAAGAGTTATATTCTTTATTCAAGAACACTCACTGCGTTCCTGCCTACCACTAACTATGGCTGTAAGAATCAAATTCATGACTAAATACAATTAGTCCATAAAAATAAATTGGGAAAAAATGCAGAATATCCAAGTGAATTCTTTTGTACTAGAATATAATCCTAGATATAGTATTGTCTCAACCAGTTGAACCCCGGATTTTTTTTGCTATATTATTAATAAAACCCAGGGGAAAAAATAAGGGAGGGGGAGACCCCAGCACCAATCACATGACCATTATTTACTATTTCGATATTTCCATAGAAGTCAATTGAGCATGACCAAGTACCAAGATCCCAAATCAGATATCTTTTAAGAAAATTAAAAAAAAATAAGAAAATCCCAGAGAAGAAATGCACAACAGGCGGCGAAGTAACCATGCAGATTATATCCCTCATTTTCACCAGAAAAGATCCAATATCCGCAGAAAATAATCATAATTACCGGAATGCAAGTGGGGTTGAAGTCTACTCCGTTTACGACCCAGAGGAAGAACTCCATTATCACCAGAAAAGAACTCTTTATAAAAGTTATCACAAGGCTCAAAGGGCAAGCAAGAAGCCATGAGGTTACGAATCCTCGAATACTCCGAAGCACATCTGGAAACATTCAAACCCATTTTCTTCCTTCTACGAGTAGCCAATCTATTAAATCGAGAAGAAACCGATGAGTTGGGGCTCAAACCCATCTGCCCATTTTCACAAGCAACAGACATGCATGCCGCCATTAACCATGAACAAACCACCGATGACGCCATGAACCTTTTCACCCAGTAACCTAAAAATCAAAATTCCAATCTGAAAAATCAATCCAATAATAGAAACCTCCTATATTTATAATCTAAATTGATATATCTTCATCGTCAATGGAGTTTCACCGGAAAATTGTACACTTTACCATGGCTAAAATTAAGGTAGGCAAAAAGAAAAGGGGGTAGAGAGTAAATGTATCAAAGAAAAAAAAAAAATCAGTGTGTACTGAAAGTGTTTGGATCTCTGAGTTCTGAGGGAGTTCTGCAGATGACAAGTAATATAAGGATAAAAAAAATATTTTTTCTAATCAAATTCAGCAGAGAACATTAGTATTTTTATATTGTTGTTTTCAATGGGGATGTTGGACGACAATCTACCACTGAATATGACGATATCTGAGGGGGCTTTATTTTATTTTTTATTTTCGTTGTTATATGTTTTATGAAATAATGGTTTTTAGTTATTTGTTTTTCACTATTTGTCTATGTAGATACATATAGAGCTGAGGGTCTCGTTGGAAGCAAACTCTCTATTACATAGACATATAGAGCTGAGGGTCTCGTTGGGAGCAAACTCTCTATTTTTTGTGATGGAAGAATTGTATGCATGCTTTTAACCCTCTCTAAACTCTAACAACATCTTTTGATGTCGTTGGGATATATTAGGTATGTATGGCTGTTGTTGGCATACAATAAGTATGTGGTGTTGTATATTTTATGAAATAATGATATCCAAGTCTTTTGCACGGAAAGACGAGGGAGAGAAAGTGATGTGTCAATTGGGATGGTGTCTGTGTCTTGGTCTCACATGTGTGGCTAAAACAACACCCCAGGCGGCTGCATACAAACACACCGTATTATACAAAAGCAAACGATAAATATGTAACAATCTAATAATAACATAATGTCATCAGAAATTATGTTATTTGGTTTACTGTACAAGTCCTCATCCAACCTATATGACGGTTAGACTTTAAATTTACATTTTTCATAATATTTTTTGGAACTGTGACTGTAGAAGCCATCAAAACCAAGATATGACATTTTGTTTCAACAATCTAATAATAACATAATGTCTGATGACGAAGGTTGAGTCGCATTTAGAATAAACCGAGCATAATCATACTATAATATGTTTGACAGTCAAGATAAAAACATGATTAGATTATTGCAAAATTTTTAAAAAAATAATACAGTTTTAATAAGAAAAAACATTAATACAGTAGGAATGGAGAAATCCTCCAACTAATTTAGGTGATATCTTGAATGACGCCTTAGAACACCTAAGCGGTTATTTTGAATGACGTCTTAGAAGTACTCTTAAGTTGTCATACAGAATAGCGCCTTAGGTAAAACCACTGCGGGGGTTGAAACCGTCCACCTCTATTCTGAATAGTGCCTTAAACACTTAAGATGCTATTCTGAATCACGTCTTAGGTGTGTAAAACGCTATTCAGAATAGCGCTTTAGGTGTCCAACTATAAAAGGGGCGGCCAACGTTTTCTCTCTTTACGCGCATATAGATTGTAACATTTTGTATTTTATTTTGTAATAGTAGATTAAAGAGTAAGACAACTTGACAGACATAGAACCTACAATGGGTTATAGCCGAACAAACTAGTGAGAGTTTCTAATTAGCCATCTCTTTTTTGTTGGTCAGAAATACAAATACAATTAAAAGTTGGTTACAACGAGATTAGAGGAGTAGCGAGGTGCCTTAGAGAGAAAAGACCTATGTATTAGTCGTTCCAAGACTGAGTACCTGCATTGTGACTTCAGCGGCACAGTTAACGATAAGAATAGTCAACTCACCATCGAAGGTCAAGTGGTCCCAAAGGTAAGCAAGTTCAAGTACCTAGGATCATTTGTACAGAAGATGGAGACATAGAGAGTGACGTAGCACACCGAGTGCAGGCAGGTTGGTGTAAGTGGAGGGCGGCCTCAGGGGTGCTGTGTGACAAGAATTTTCCAATTAAATTAAAAGGAAAATTTTATAGGGTGGCAGTGCGGCCAACAATATTATATGGAACAGACTGCTGGGCCATCAAGAAGACACAGTCACAGAAGATGGAAGTGGCAGAGATGAAAATGCTGAGGTGGATGTGTGGGCATACAAGGCTAGACAAGATAAAAAAATGAGGTGTACAGAGAAAGGTTAGGGGTGACTAGTGTAACAGATAAGATAAGAGAGGAAAAACTGAGATGGTTTGGGCATGTCAAGAGGAGACAGACAACGGCGTCTATCAGAGCAATTGAAAGCCTCACCGTAGAAGAGAAGAAGAGTAAAGGCAGACCCAAACTGACGTGGGATGGGCAGATTAGGCATGACTTACTAGAGTTGCATCTTTCTGAGGACATGGTCCAGGATAGGAGTTCATAGAGGCAGATGATTAAGGTTAAGGAGGGGTGTACAGGATATAGTGCACCTTAGAACATACTTAGAGGATTAGATAGTATTTACACTTTAATTTGACTTTGCATATTTTGTTTCAGGTCCTTTTCTTTCAAGCATTTGTGCATGTTAACTATTATGACTATGATTAATTATAACTATTTTAATATCGGAAGACTGTTGTATATGTTTAATAAAATAACTTCACTAGTACAGATTCCTATTACCATGATATATGTGCATACATATAGAGCCGGGGGTCTCATTGGAAGCAAACTCTCTATCTATTGGGATGGGGATATTGTTTGTCTGCCTCTCACCCTCCCCAGACCCTAACGATAACTTGTGCTATCGTTGGGATATACTGGGTATGATTGATTGATTGATTACATGCTAACTGGTCGTAAGTAGTGATCAACTTTCTTTGGTTGAAATTTTTGGTCAATATTTAACAATTTTCTTCTAGTCATGAAGAATATTAGTTTTGCCACTTATAAATAGTTTATGTTATGCAGCAATCCCTATGCCTATTGTTGGAACAATTTTGACTATTTTTACAAATTTGACTATTCTTAATTATGGAGGTGTAAAAGTCACCTGGGCGTTCATAATGCCTTATAGCACCACACCATGACAAAGATGGAAAATAAAAACAAAAAACAAAAAAAAAAAAACACAGGCCTCAAGTATCGCGTCTGTGTTGTAAATTTCTTCTGCAACCTTATAATTCAATTGAAATTCACACCTTGATTTTACATAACCAGCAGAAAATTTACTCAACAAATTCATAATCTAGATATTCATACCTTGTTTTTATTGAACGGTCAAAGAGTAAACACAGAAAATTCGGGCTTTAGAAACTCTCACTTATTTTCTTAAATGTTCATATGATTAAATACACAAATTTGAAAATGTTCTAGGAGCAATTAGATAGCATCCTGTTAGTTATTTCATAACCAATAAGAAAGCGATATGTCAAAATCCCTTAAACGATGAGTGATTCTCCCTTTACATGTTAATTTTTTATTAGTTGTTGAACAACTATTAACATGCCATGTAATTACTTTTGGAATACCATAAAACTAGTGGATTAAACATGATGTAATAATTTCATTAGATGTAAAATGTTGTTCAGGTTTTCATATAAAAGTAACTCAACAATAAGTCAACCATAATATTGTGATATGTAACCAACTAACAAACTACATACAAATTATAAATTGGAAAGCAGGTATGGACAAGACCTGCATCCACTAATGCTTGACTTATGCTCGTTTTTGCCAAATAAAAGAGTTAATATGCATTCTTTGTTAAAGTAAAAGGCCAAATTCTTGGTCCTGGGCCCCACTGCTTCAGTCTTATTGAGCTATGCAGAGGATATAAATCAGGAGCTAAGCGGATTCCTAAACTAGTAAGGCATTGCCAGAACCCACACAAAGTATCTACTGCAAACTAGGTCAGCAATCCTTTAACTCAATTAGGCTGGATACAATGACATAACCATTACTAACCCAGATAACAGTATTATTAGAAAAATGCAGCAAACAAGCAAGAATATAATCAGACGAAAGCCGAGACGAGTCTCAAGATGACTCTGTCCTTAAAGCAATTTAGCCTCTACCAAACGAGCAAGGCGGACAACAAGACTATTGCTTCCCAAGATATAACGGCTTTCTTCTTGTCTTTTGCTCTAGGAGAAGAAGATTGAACTTGTTGTAGAAGTGAAAGATGAAGGAGAGTTGGAGAGAAAGAATGCTGAGAATTTTCTTAAGAGTTTGCAAGATTGTAGTATAAATGTTGAAGATACCAAGGTATACTATATATAGACATTGGGGTGTGTTAAAAGCCACTTTTAAAACTTGTCTCAACCTGGTTTTAACCTTCAATGACAGTTGTTTACCGTTCATAGGCGAAGGGAGATGATCCTTAGACCAAAAGCTGCAATTCAAAGTGAAAAGTTCTGTCTGTTGGCACATCGATCGATCACTTCGATCGATCGAAGTTGGACAGAACCTTCAGCTTCTATTATGTCCTACATCGATCGATCACATCGATCGATCGATGCTACATAGATCGATCGATGTGATCGATCTATGTTGGACAGAATGCTCCAGGAATTTGCAATGTAACACATCGATCGATCGAAGCGTATATCGATCGATCGATGTCCCTTAAAAATACATGGATCGATCGAAGTCCTCCAGAACACTCAACTTTATTCCAGCTTTCAATTGGTTCGATCCAGTCAGAACATGAATCGATCCAAGTGATCTATTTCAAGTTTAAAAATAATCCCCCACGTGATCCAAACTTATATATAAAACAACTTCAGAACGATAAACAACTAACCTCTCTATTATCAATCGAAGATAATGACACATAACGGATACGATGACTTGTGGTCTTGAATCGCCGGTAGTACAACTTGAGTTATATAAACGGAAATAAGATGAACTTTGTCTTGAATCTTATTCCACTACTGTTTATATGAACAACAAGAAGACATATCATTATCTACTTCTTCAAGTTCGCGGTTTTGGTGCAATGTCGGCCATGCACCTATCTCGGGTTTCATAAGCTCTCTAGAGAGTTTTCCAGGCTCTCACAGGAAGCGGCACTACTTCCAAACTTATATAGGTGAAATTCATCAAGTGTGCACTGTTCACACCACCAAATAATATGGCTATGAATTTTTTTCATTAAGAGATTCTTAAAATCTCACCCTTAAGTTATTACAATGAGCACTATCAACAATAACACCATAGGGAGGAACACTTAGATAGTGCAACATAGAATTCTTTCATGACTTATTCTTACCACATTGAACCCCGTTTGTAGGATCTCTACTAATAGTGGGTTGGGTTCCCGTCATGAAGAATTCTCTACAGATGGAATAAGTCCCATCCCCCTCGACATTTCATAGACTAACTTCTTGTTTAGTCATTTAGTTAAGGGGTCTCCAAAGTTAAACTTGGTTCTTACATATTCCAAGTTAACCACCCCAGAACTAATCAAGTCACGCACAATGTTGTGCCTTAAACGGATGTGCCAGCTCTTCCCATTGTATATCTTGTTCTTTGCATGTGCAATTGCAGCCTGAGAATCACAATGAATAGATACAGAAGGCATAGGATTAGACCATAAAGGAATATCAACAAGTAAATTCCTTAATCACTCGGCTTCTGTACTAGCAAGTTCTAAGGCAATAAATTCAGACTCCATAGTAGATTTAGCACTACAGGATTGTTTAAACAAATAGCTCCACCACCCAATGTGCAAACATATCCACTAGTGGAGTTTATTTAATCATTATCAGTCACCCAATTACTATCACAATAGCCTTCTAAGACAGCAGGTGACCCCGTAAACATGAGTCCTAAATTCATTATTCCTCTAAGATACGTCAATAAACGTCTTAATGCACACCAATGACTTTCATTTGGACTATGAGTATATCGTGCAAGTCTATTCACAGAATATGCAATGTCAGGTCTAGTGCAATTCATCAAATACATTACATTACCAATAATCCTAGCATACTTACATTGTGACACACTTTCGAAATTATTTTTAGACAACGTTACATGTGGATCATAAGGCGTGCTAACTGGTGTTACATCAAAGTGATTAAACTTTCTCAATATTTTCTCCACATAATGTTCTTGAGAAAGTAAATAACCCCACATTTCTCTATTAACTTGAGACCAAGGATTAAATCCGCCTTTCCCATGTCTTTCATATCAAACAAAGAAGACAACAATGATTTTGTATCATTAACAACATTTATGTTGGTTCCAAATATTAACATATCATCAACATAAAGGCAAATAATGACATCATCATAATCATTAAACTTACTATACACACAACGGTCACTTTCGTTTACTATATAACCATTAGACACTAATGCGTTATCAAACTTCTCGTGCCATTGTTTAGGTGCTTGCTTAAGACCATACAAGGACTTCTTAAGCCTACACACTTTGTGTTCTTGACCTTTAACTATCATACCCTCAGGTTGCTTCATATAAATCTCCTCTTCTAAGTCTCCATATAAAAATGCTGTTTTCACATCCATTTGTGAATAACAAGCTTGTGAATGGAGGCAAGAGCTACTAAGACTCTAATAATTGTTATCCTAGCAACCGGTGAGTAAGTGTCAAAGAAGTCTATACCCTCTTGTTGAGTAAACCCTTTTACGACAAGCCTAGCCTTAAATTTATCAATCGTTCCATCTGCCTTTAGTTTCTTCCTAAAGACCCACTTACAACTGATAGGTTTACACCCTCTAGGCAAGTCTACCAACTCCCAAGTATTGTTATTTAGAATAGACTCAAGCTTACTATCTATGGCTTCCTTCTAAAACTTAGAATCTATCGATCTAATCGCTTCTCCGTAAGTTTTGGGATCATCCTCTAAAATGAATGCTGTTATAAAGTCACTTCCAAATGACTTTTCCTTTCTTTATCTATTACTTCTTCTAGATTCATCAACCTCTTGTTCAACTACGGATTTACTTGACTTACTTATCTCAAATTTAGAGACACAACCGGATTGTCTATTCATAGGGAATATATGCTCAAAGAATTCAACATCCTTTGATTCCAATATTGAACTATTGCCTATAGCCATGAATCTGTAAGCTGCACTATTTTGAGCATACCCGATGAACACACAATCTCTTATCTTAGACCCAATTTTACTTTTCTTAAAATCAGGAATGCTAACTTTGGCTAGACACCCCCACACTTTCAAGTAATTCAAGTTGGGAGCATAGCATTTCCACAACTCATAAGGAGTTTTATCCAACTTCTTATGAGGTAATCTATTCAATATATGACAAGCAGTTAAGATTGCCTCCCCCCACAAGTTGTCCGGCAATCCTGAACTAACCAACATGGCATTCATCACATTTTTCAATGTTCTATTCTTCCTCTCGGCTACTCCGTTGGACTGAGGTGAATATGGAGGTGTAACTTCATGAATAATGCCATTCTCTTCAGAAAACTTTTGTAAAGAATTTGTACAGTATTTACCACCTCTATTGGTTCTAAGCCTTTTGATTTTTAAATATAGTTGATTTTCAACCTCAACTTTATAACTTATGAACTTAGATTCGGCCTCATCCTTGTGACTTAATAAATATACTTTCGCATATCTAGAGTAATCGTCAATAAAGGTAATATAATACCTTTTACCACCTTTACTCATGTGATTCTTAAAATCACCTAAGTCACTATGAATCAAGCCAAGTTTTTGTGAAACTCTATCAACCTTCTTAAATGGTTTCTTATGATGTGTTGCTTCAACACAATGTTCACATTTGTTGAAGTTATCATCATCATAAGAAATCACGTTCATGTTCTTGAGTTTCTTTATCGTTCCTATACTTGCATGCCCTAGTCTAGCATGCCACATATCAAGAGACTCAGCAACATAAGCGGAACTAGATGGATCTTTATTATTGCAGCAAATAGCATCGAGTACAAGTAGACCTCCATTACAAAAACCTTTACCGATAAACTCTCCATTTCTAGACAAAACAAGTTTATCAGACTCTAAAACAAGTTTAATGTTGGTCTTGTTTAGAAGCACTCCGGAGATCAAGTTCCTACGCATGGCAGGAACGTGCAACACATTGCTTAATTCCAGTTTCTTTCCTGAAGTCAACTTGAGAAGCACTTTACCCTTTCTGAGGACTTGGGTACTATGTGCATCTCTCAAGAACACTTGCTCATCACTGCCTATTTCCTTGTATTCAGAAAATAGGTCTTTACTGGTAGCAATATGCCTGGTAGCACCCGTGTCTACCACCCATTCCGTAGTGCCACCAACAAGGTTTACCTCCGTTAAGACGACCGCTGCGATGACGTCATCTGCTGCTCCTTTGGCCTCCACAAGGTTTGCTTGATTGCTCGGCTGGCCCTTCCGTTTCCTGCAGTTGACGGCTCGATGTCCTGGTTTCCCGCACACCTAGCACGCTCTCTTCATCTTGTTCTGGCCCTGCACAGCAACTTTCTTACCTTTACCTCCACTGCTGTAGCCGCCATTGTTGTTGCGGAACTTGGGCTTCTTCGCAGCATGCTCCACAACGTTGGCCTTGACTCCATTCTCATGGTGAGATTCGTCCTCCAGCCTGTTGTTCTCTTCGATGCGTATGTGTTTAATTACCACATCTAGAGACAACTTGGCGTCGTCATGCTTTCCTCTTTTCTTGTATTTGGTCCAAGAAGGAGGGAGTTTCTCTAACAGCGCCGCCGCCTGGAACGTCTCATCAACCTTGATTCTTTCATGTTCCAGATTGTCCACCAATTGTTGGAATTAATGGATTTGATCATTTATTGGAGCATGATCAACCATATGGAATCTGAGAAATTCACTCACCACGTACTTGCGTTTGCCCATATCTTCAGCACCATATTTGTTCTCTAGTGCCGACCAAATCTCTTTTGCAGAGGTGAATTTGACATAAATGTCAAATAGAGAGTTGGCTAGAAAGTGAAGAATATGGCCTCTGCAAGTTGTGTCGTCCGCATCAAACTTACGTGCTTCGGTTTCATCTTTTGGTTTGTCCGTCTTAAGCACATATGAAACCGAGAGCATTTCAAGGAAGAACATCACTTTTGCTGCCCATCTCTTGTCAAATTTGCCATCAAATGGCTCCATCTTGGACATATCGGACAGAGCTTGCTTGGATGCCATAGTAAATTGCTTTAAGATTGTGAGGAAAATGCAGCAAACAAGCAAGAATATAATCAAACGAAAGCCGAGACGAGTCTCAAGATGACTCTGTCCTTAAAGCAATTTAGTCTCTACCAAATGAGCAAGGTAGACAACAAGACTAATGTTTCCCAAGATATAACGGCTTTCTTCTTTTCCTTTGCTCTAGGAGAAGAAGATTGAACTTGTTGTAGAAGTGAAAGATGAAGGAGAGTTGGAGAGAAAGAATGCTGAGAATTTTCTTAAGAGTTTGCAAGATTGTAGTGTAAATGTTGAAGATACCAAGGTCTATTATATATAGACCTTGGGGTGTGTTAAAAGCCACTTTTAAAACTTGTCTCAGCCTAGTTTCAACCTCTAATGACAGTTGTTTACCGTTCATAGGCGAAGGGAGATGATCCTTGGACCAAAAGCTGCAATTCAAAGTGAAAAGTTCTGTCCGTTGGCACATCGATCACTCACTTCGATCGATCGATGTCACTTTGATCGATCGATGTGATCGATCGAAGTTGGACAGAACCTTCAGCTTCTATTCTGTCCTACATCGATCGATCACATCGATCGATCGATGCTACATAGATCGATCGATGTGATCGATCTATGTTGGACATAATGCTCCAGGAATTTGCAACGTAACACATCGATCGATCAAAGCGTACATCGATCGATCGATGTCCCTTACATGGATCGATCGAAGTCCTCCAGAACACTCAACTTTATTCCAGCTTTCACTTGGTTCGATCCAATCAGAACATGAATCGATCCAAGTGACCTATTTCAAGTTTAAAGTGTTCCAAACTTCATCTCAACCTCCCAAATAACCTCATACATGTTCTATATAAGTTTGGAGCACACGGTAAAGTACTTTAACGTACTTTTCCAACAAGTATTGCACCCACGCTGCATGTGTCATGATTCGAATCTTCGAATTTTGTTGAAGCAATTTTCTAACTCGAGTATCAACTGAGGTATGTCCAGCGTGAATGTGCATTCTTTAGGTATGACCAAAGCAACCGGGGCAGTTTTTCGCACACAACTATCTAACTATGAGTTAAGGTACAAACTATGTCGGCATACACAAATAAGTCACCTGATCAGGGACCAAGTTCGAAATCACATCTTTCTTTTTTTGGGTAGGTGGGTGTAGGGAATCCATAAAACCAGAGGGACAGAGTAACCATGTACTATACCCCTCATAGTCACTAGAAAAGATTCCAAATCTGCATAAAATAAATGATAACAACAAAGCGTATTGACGCTATAAATAGTAGTATTGTATAAATGACAATCGTGATAAAAATTTAGAAAGATACATTTGTTCTTCTACATATTGTGATAAAATAAAACAGTGAGTTTAAGACTAAGTATACAATAATTTTTGAAAAAAAGAAAGGCAAAAAGAAATCTCTCAATAGGTGTGTGTTAGTGTATGTGCCCTAGGCCATGATTTGGATATTTATGTTATGCATTTATTTATTAATAAAAGAGGTTTTATTATCATTATTGTTGGTTAGTATATTACACAATTTTGATATATGTCCCTGATTCATTATTATTATGGAGATAAAATAATTTATAATCAGTATGAGTATTGATTTGATAATCATGAGATGATTATGTGTATGGTGATACGAATCAATCTCATATATACTTGTTAGAGAACAATGTATTGGATAGACCCATCATGAGATTGCTACATGGATTAGCGTCATAAGTAAATCTCATGATAGTCATGTTTTAATCCTTTGACTTGAGATTGTCATAGTTTCCAACATAAGGACTATTATATTTTGACATGATCAAACGTTATCCATAACTGGATAATAATAAAGGTCATGATTGAATGTGATAGAAATTATGTAGAGAATATTGAACAATCAAGATAGGATTTGTCCCTCTCTTTTGAGAGAGATATCTTTGGGCCCCTCGATTAGTGAGACTGTGAAATGCATGGCCGTGCTCAAATGAATTGATAGTGTGATCAATATCATTTGTTTTATCAGTCTACTTAGAGATCGAGTAATCATATGTTTGAACTATATAAGTATGACGCTGACCATGACTTATGTTCAAACTAGATATCGTGTGACAAAGGGATTAATGCATGTACTATTATTAGGCTAGTTGGACCTTACTCGTATTGATTGGGTAGTTGTAATGCCTTGCTAGAGGTCAATTACGACTTGTTGGTTTAATATAGATTTAATCAACTGCCAATTAATATGGGCCTATCGGGTCACACACAAGAATGCGTAAGGCTGAGATTAATAATATTAATAATATTCATATTGGATATTAATTATTATTATTATTATTATCGTTTTTAATATTAATAATATTAATATTGGATATTAATTATTATTATTATTATTTTCGTTTTTTTGGTGATTATATGTATATGTGTATTATCGGATAATAACGAGAGAATCCATATCTGATATGGATTTTGAATATCCTGATGGAATCCGTATCTGATATGGATTTTGATTGGCATCAACTAATCCGATTAGGACTCGGATTTTGATGTCTACGTATGCGTATATATACTTGTGTATCTCGTATCCACTACACATACGAAAATATACAGAATCATCAAAGAAACCCTAGAGCCATTTTTGTGAAAAACCGAGTTCTTCAGCTGCGCCGTTTGAAGAGCTAGCACTCCGGACGGAAGCGTTCGTGTGGATACCGACAGAGGGTGATCGTATTTTCGCACCTGCTCGTCTGCGTAATTCGGATCTACAAAGGTAATTTTCGAGTTTCTTTCATCGAATTAAACGAACAACATGTATCCTTGGTAGGAAATCGGAGATCAAGTTTTGTTTTCCGCTGTGCGTTTTGCACTGATCTCGGTTGATTTCCTAACAGTGTGCATCAATAGCGTCACACAAAAACTTTGAAGTGTTAGTTTTTAATGCAAATACCATCCAATAGAACAAACAACAACATTACCCTATTGCCTTATAGGTTCTTGCCTATGACGAGGTATGGTGAGATCGGATGTATACAACCATACACATGCATTAGAAACATACAGAGGTTGTTTCCCAATGACCCATAATGAAGATTGGGTCAAGTTATATCGATCAACTGCTACTTCATAATATAAGAAGCGCAGCTAATTTAGTAAGTCATTTTTCTTTATTCTGTCATATTACGAAGTCAAAGAAGAGTGTGTCGTATGATCTAGTCAATTGCCATTATATTATATTGACCAAAAAAAACTTGCATTTTAATTTTCTATAACACATGATAGTTGTTTTGAGGGTGTATGTGTTGACGACTTCAAACCTAGGAATCATGGTTACACAGGTCGGGTCCAAAAGCTTATAGCCTTATAGTTTGGCAAGATTGGCATTGAGTCTTGACTAAGCTTCATTTTTTTTTTTTTTTCACTAGCTTCTAAGAAGTCCTGCCTTCCATCTTATTAAAACGCAGTCGACAATCTTTTTTGTCCTGGTGTCCCAACTGGTTCCGAACAAGGGTTCTCGAAAAGGAGGTCAGAGGTTCAATTATTGACAAAGGCAAGAGAGCCCCTTTCCAACAAATGCATAGTGTGGGAATTCCTTGGCCTGTAGGCTTACATGCAGTGCTGGAGACTCCTTATGCAGACTATTATGCATATGACCAAGCTCCTGCTAGCGGGCCGTTGGATACATGATTTACATCCTTACATTAACTTTGGTACTGGGTGTGCCAAGTACCCTTACTGGTTGAATTAAACCTTTTATTTCCAAAAAAAAAAACGCAGTCGACAAGTTGGAGACATCCCTCCTTTATTCACGTGTTGGATTTGCTTCCCATTTCCCTAGTTTTGATTTAGTTCTCCATATAGAAATTTCCCCTTAATGTATATACACATGTATTCTTATACATACACACGCTCATACTTACATATATGTGTACATATACACACACGCATGTACATATATACATACGTACACATATATTTATATATATACACACGTACGTACATGCGCGCACACACATGCAAGGCTGCATGCAGGTGTTTCAGGAAGTGTTCAGTATATTTAGAGCGCATTACGTATGCTGTATGTGGGTTGTAAACGAGTCGAACGAGTCGAGCATCGGGTTGTTCAAGCTCGGTTCATTTAACTTAACGAACGAGTCGAGTTTGCTCGTTTATTTAAACGAACATATTTAATTGTTTAAGCTCGGTTCTTTTAACTTACGAGCAACATTAACGAGCCGAATACCTTAAACGAACAGTACCACTTACCGAATTTTAACAAAAAAAGTGGTTCAAACTCGGTTCATGAACCATTTAGCCGAGCCGAAGTCGAATCAAACGAACCAAACATACCGAACGGCTCGGTTCATTTACAGGCATAAGCGTACTCATTAAGAAGATGCGCATGGACATTCAGTATCTCATAGAAGAAAAAATAAAGAAAAGCAAAAAGAGAAAAGTTCAAATCTCAAACAAACCGAATCTCACGATTTGATCTTACATCAATACTAGTCAAATTTATTCTAACATTATTTGTTAAATAACTTAATCATTTACGAACCTCATTAGTGGACACAATCTTCCTTAATTTGAACCTCATTAGTGGACACAATCTTCCTTAATTTTGAAATATGATAGAATAAAACAAAATAACTCACTAAATTGATTGCGCTTCTTATATTGTGAAGTAGCAGCTGATATACACAGCTTGACGCAATTTTCATTACGGGTCATCACGAAACAATCTCTGTGTGTTTCTAACATATTGGTATAGTTGTGCACATCGAACCTTTCATATTCTGTTATAGACGAGAGTCTCTAAGGTAATGGGGTAATGTTGTTTTGTTGTTATTGCTAAAGTGATAGAAGTTTAAATTACAGAGGTGTATTGAATAAGTCTACTTTATTGTGCTAACCTCTGCTTGTCATTAACTAGAGAGCCGTATACATCCAAATTAAGCCGAGTGTCATATATAGTAGCACTAAATGTACTCTATTAATCTTGCTAAAGCCAACAAATATATATATATATATATATATATATATATATATATATATATATATATATATATATATATATATATAGACACGTGTATACGTATGTGTATATGTGTGTGGATGTGTGTGTGTGTGTATATTGAAATACGGTTTAGCCGTCTAATAGAAGGTCTATATCATTATGTGTGTGTGTGTGTGTACGGTTTAGCTGTCCAATAGAAGTCTATATAGTGTACACACACACACACACACACACACACATATATATATATATATATATATATATATATATATATATAACACAACAATAACACATACACAGTATATCCCAATGACAGTAAAAACTATCCTAGGGTCTGGGAAGGGTGAGAGGCAGTCAAACAATATCTCCATCCCAAAAGATAGAGAGTTTGCTTTCAGTAAGACACCCGGCTCTATATATAAGAATTTACTTTTTCAACCATTTACTTTTCAACAATCCATTCGTTAAGACATACAAGAATTTACTTTTCAACAAAATACTTATATAACTATAATATAAAACATTAACTTACATTTCACACGTTACAAGAAAAATGATCTCTCACACGCATGTGATGTTGTCCATAGATGAAATAAATACAAATAAAATCACGCTATCTTGATTTATAAAATCAATGCTTTTGTTCAATAAATTTGAAGGTTCTTTAGCAGGTCAACTTCAGTATGAATTTATTCATGAAATTGAACACTAATGTGTATTTTTTCGTTCAGCTTAGCTTAATTGTGAGCTAAATTATGACTTTACCCATTTAAAAACAAATTTATTACATGAAAGATGTATATACAATACTCCATTCTTCCTAAAAATACTATCACGGTTGACTTTTTAAAATAATGTAAATTACATTATGTTGACAAGCCAACTATGACAATATTTTTGAAAAATCAACTGTGATAATGTAAATTAAAAGTCAACCGTGACAACATTTTTTAAAAAAAGGTAATTCATTTGCAGTTTTAAATTCATTAATGTTGCAGAAGAATAAGAATTTTCTTACCACTAAGTTGAACATCAAATCATTACCTAGTTGTCTGCATTGTCAGCACATACTTTTAGCTTGTGGACATGCTTCTGGGAAAGGATCACCTGACCTCCTTTAAGGAGGTACTAAATGACCACCTGACACGTGGCACACAAGGGGGTGATGAGTTTGGGTGCGGGTGACCTCCATCCAGCCTCACCAACCCCCTGTATGCCACGTGGCAGGCGGTCCCAAGGAGGATGAGGGGGGAAGGGGTCAGGCGATCTCAATCGCATGCTTCTGGCTCAAATTTAAGTTCTGTAGTTTTACGACTAAAATATGCTAAAAACAATACGTTCAGAGATGCCATTATTGATTAAATATAAAATTATACCCTATGTGCAAAAAGAAAAAATTAAATTCCGCATTCGTTATAGAATATTTTATGTCATGTCATAAATATCTTAGTGAAAATGGCAATTTAATCAAGCCAGAATAATTAAATGAGTAGAAATATGCAATTTAATTTACTCTATATTAAAAATATAGATTTGGAATATAATATAAAACATTAACATGTGGCTTGTTAACTGAAAATAGATAATATTAATCTAATTTGGGGGTAAGGATTCGGTGACGCTGGGAGGGGGACGCGTGTGACGCCACCAATGAGAGGCTGACACGTGTTCCAAACTTTGCAATTTTTTTTGCTTTTACATGGGGACACGTGTCAGCCACCCATTAGTGACGTCACACGCGTCCCCCGGCGTCACTGAATCCCGTTCGTCTAATTTGACATGTAAAGAGATCATGTGGTTGAAGATACGTGAAAAATTTAAAGGGGTCCAAAGCATAGCTCACTTGGTACTCAGATTGTGATTTGCTTCAAAAGGTCAAAAGTTCGATTCAAGAGACACGCACAGTATAGGTGTTCCACTTCTGCTAAGCCGAATGCCTAGTTTGCGGGAGGACACCTTGTGTAGGTCACTGCGTAAGTCCTCACCAATCTAGTAGGCCGCTGAACTCCTGATTTGCATCATTCACAATACTATTTGAGGCTGGGACGGTGGGCCCTAGTACCAGAGAATCACTTTTGCTCCGGGAGAAAAATTTAAAGGGAAAAAAGGGGGAAAAAGTAAAAAGGAGACAGTTGGAGAAAAGAGAGGATTCATAAGACTTTTTTCCGAAGAAAAGGATCTGAATTTTATTAAAACATCAAGTAATTAAATACATAGTCTTCACCGTGTAAGCTAAGAACAACTATTTACATATAATGCATCTCTACATATCATAGAGTCCCAAGCTAATCGGATATTGCGGGATCTCTCAAAAATTGTGTTGACAGTGGTATGTGTTGGTGGTCGTTGGAATGCTTCCTCAAATAGCTCTTTGTTTTCACAAAACAGGCTAGTAGAATAATATATAGTATTAGATAGACGAACTGTCTAAATAAAAAATATATCTCGTTCGTGTCTTTGTGTGTATAATACATACATAAATACAATCATATATATGTTGGCCATTTAAGTAGAAAGTCCATACCGTTTATGTGTTTGTACGTGTGTGCCTTTATATATACATACATCTATCATCATCCGTACCTAGTATATCCCAACGACAGCAAAAGTTATCGCTAGAGTCTGGAGAGGATAAGTGCTAGACAAACAATAGCTCTGTTCCAAGGGATAGAAAGTCTGCTTCCAGTGAAATCTCCGGCTCTATATGTATCTGCGTACATATGTAGGAATATTAATTATAGTTAAGACACCGTATTCTTGGCTTTGTATATGGTCGCTGGCTCAATGGAAGCTCGAAAGTATTGCTAAAGTTAGAACACCATATCATAGAATACAAATTTTATTTGAATTTCTTGCAAATATTCAATTTTGATTATTCAAATATTTTCTAGAATGGAAATTTGATAAAGGTAATATAGAGAACATCATATTGTTGGATAGAGAAGTCGGACCTTAGAACAACTGGTAAGATTGTTGGTTTGTGATCATGAGATACGGATTCGAGCCGCGGAATCAGCCTCTCGCACAATGTGTATGATAAGGCTACGTACAACAGATTGTGAAGCGATCCAAGCTATCTCCGGACCCTGCGTAAACACAGAAACCTAGTGTACTAGGAACGTCTTTTTTATATTGTTGGATAGAATATAGTATAGATATTTTGCTCCCGTATGATTTGAAGAATTTTACTTACACCCCTTCAGTTTTGTTAACTTTATACCGAATATACACTTTTCGTGTTATTTAAAATCACGTGCGTAAAGACTAAAATTTAATATAAGTAAGGAGGCTTGGTATATATGATTGTAGTTTTCCCGTCAAATTTGTTCTGCTACTTAAGTGGTCAAGATAGTACAACTACGATATTTTGCCAATGGTCTAAGCTAATAGTCTAAGAATGATTCATCTGAGTGTATCAGACTTACGTGTTTACACAGTGTTCAGAAAAAAACTGCACGATAAGATATGCATAGTCTTACCTTATATTTTTTGAACAATAACTAATTGGAAAAAAGGAATCAATAATATTTTTCGATTCCTTGGACGAGCTTATACTGAACCAGGAGTCTTTCTGCTATTAGTCCAAGACTAATTCTTCATCAATGACTAATAAAGTAAAAAACAAAAAAAAAAAGAATAAATATTATTCTTCGATTTCTTGATTGGTCACATCGTTTTTATCAATGTAACAATCATTTTTCTGTTTGTTTGCTCTAAACAACCGAGCCATGCAACAATAAAAGTTGAATTAGTATGATGAAATTGATTTGTTTCCACATGTAAATAAAAAAAAAAGCAATTATTATTGCTAGCACTTGAATAATGGGTACTAACATAAGTCACATGTAGTACTACCTCTTTATATTAATATTTAATAAATTGATAACTTCTTTAATATCATTAAAATTATAATTTTTTGAAGATTTTTATATAAATTTTTAGTCTCAGCAACACCATAAATTGATAATCTTTTAAAGATTAAGAAAAAAGATAGCATAATTTAATAAAATATGAACTTATCGTTGTTTGTTTTATGTTGAAATTACATGTGATGAATAGCAGTATGCAAAAAAAAAAATTAATTGTGAATTACATATTAAAGAAAAAGAGGAACCTTCCTAATATCAAAGATGCTACGATAAAAATTACAAGGACACAATTTTATTTATTGATAAATCAGAATAATATGAAAATATACAAAGAACGTCCAATAAGATTGCTCAATATAGGCGACCTATTTTAATTAATAAATTATTAATTTATTGATTAATTAATATCTTTTTAAATTAACAAAATTCTACTGTCCTGAAAATATTCATCTAAAGAGGTTCTACTGTAATGTGAGAGGGGTATCAGAACGGTAATTCTTTCAATTTAAGACAAAATTTTTTAAGGACCAATAAATCATTTTCACAAAAACGTTATGTCTACTAAATTATTCTTATAACATTTTTTTTTGACAACTATAACATTTTAACAACTCATATTTAAAAAGCAGTGTCATCTATGCAGGTACATATAGAGTCGGGGTCTCACTGGAAGCAAACTCTCTATCCCTTGTGATAAATGTATTATTTGCATGTCTCTCATCCTCCCTAGACCCTAGCGATAACTTAGTGCTTTCGTTGGTATATTACTAGACAGGTACATATAGAGTCAGGGTCTCACTGGAAGCAAACTCTCTATCCCTTGTGATAAATGTATTATTTGCATGTCTCTCATCCTCCCTAGACCCTAGCGATAACTTAGTGCTTTCGTTGGTTTATTACTAGATATAGTCGTTGTTCGTTGGTATATTTTAAAAGCGTTATCACAATCATTCTAATAACTTTCGTCTAACTTGTATAGGAACTCGTCAGTAGAATTTAAATATAAATCGATAGATGTCTTCAAATAATTAAAGCAAACGTAAAACAAATATGACAAATTATTTTTTTAGCCAACCAATTATATAGGATATATGTGGTTCATTTCTTTGGTCAATCACATCTTTCTTTACTTATAACTAAATCTTTTATAACATTATCATCAAACAACATAAATATTCTGAATAATTAAAACTCAGGGCCGGTGCCTCCCCGGATGAGATCACAGGAGGCCAAAAGTGAGGTCATTTGTGAGGCCTTCTATCAGCAGCCGCCACGTATTAAAATTTTCAAGAGATTGAAATTTCTTTTTTTAGTAAATGACTATTTTTTAACACGTGGCGGCTGCTGATAGGAGGCCTCACAAATGGCCTCACTTTTGGACTCATGTGATCTCATCTGGGTGCCTCCGAGCTGTGTCGTAGTTTCCTAGGCTCAAATCTTACAATTGGATGGCAACTGTTCTTGGAGCAATAAATGCGAAATTTCTCGTCTTGGCCCCCACTGCCTCAATCCAAAGAGAATTGTAGATGATGCAAATCAGGAGCTCAACAACCTTTTAAGTTGAGTGAGAACTTACATAGTGACTCACACAAAATGCCCCTGCAAACCATGCATTTTGTCTAGCAACAGTGACTGAAATCGAACTCTTAACCTCTAAAATTAAATTTCAACCCAAGTATCAACTGGACTTTGACATGGGACAAGTTTCAACTATTCTGTTGCTTAAGGAGGACGCAATGCCCTAAGGCCTAAACTAAGAATACAAATTTCTTGTTCTATTTCATGTTATTACTTCGATACTATAACCGATTTTTTAAAAGAGCAATAAAGAGTCCTTTTAACTTTTTATTTTTAAATTTTATTACTATTTTTATATCGGAAGATTTCTGATTATGTTTAATAAAATTCTTTCACTAGTACATATTCCTAATATTGTGTTATCTATGCAGATACATATAGATGCGGGGTCTCACTCAAAGCAAATCTCTATCTCTTGGGATAAACGTATTGTTTGTCTGTCGATCACCTTTCTCAGACCCTAGCGATAGTTTACTGTTGTTGGGATATACTGTGTATGATTGTTGTTGTTGTATTTTTTTTTGACAACGAGTCATTTTAACTTTTAAGACAGAGTTTCTCAATATTTCACCCTTAACGCTACACACGATGTTGCAGTTGAACTCCTCGAGTCTGGAAAGTATTAAGGTAGTGTCTGCTCACAGGTGTTTTTTTTGTTCTGCCTATTTTTGAATAAAGTTTTAATTTACCTTTTTTTACATTATATTATATTGTTTTCTATACGGAAAAAATAAGGTTTCCATAAATTAATCACATAATTTTTAGAAACAGATCATCTCATATTAAAAAGCGTTTTACAAATATTAAAATAAGTAGCACATAAAATATTTTATATTATCTTATCTATATTGTGTGGTATTATATTTAAGTTTGCCGTTATGATCTATATGTACACTAAGCCCATATCTTAGGGGTGTACATGGTCCAGTCTGGCTGGTTTTTGAGAATCTTACAGACCAAACCGTTTGTTACGGTTTGAAAAATAGAAAACCAAAAACCAAACCAAACAAATCAACAAACCGTTTGACCGGTCCGGTCTAGTCCGGTTTGGTTTAGGGTTTTTCCGGTTTTATTCACTTGAAGCATTGATAATGTCGATTAAAAAATCGAAATTCATAATCAAAATTAAGAACAAGTTTTCTTCCTGATATGATTTTTCTCAAACTAAAAATAAAAATATACTCCCTTAGTAGAATACTACTATACCTTAATTTATCATAGAATATTACTATACCTTAATTTATCATGTCTCGTCAAGAAACTCATACTAGAATAAACTATACAAAGTACCAGATCCTCAACAAAAAGATGGATTAAGGTGATAGAGTAGCTTAATCGAAAAACCATCCAAGTATCCGTAATACTCAATAAAGTAATCACATTATTTGTACACAGAATAATCATCCAAGTAACAAAATTTCAATTCTTTCATACTTTTATGGGATGATAAACAAAGTGTGCAAAAAACGATTAATCAACTGAGCTTTCCCTACCCAAGTCATAAACATCCAATAAAAAAACAAACTCATAAGCAACATAAACAAATAACTAAAATACTACTATAATGTATAAAATATAATTAAATATATAACGTATAATCAAAATTATATATATTTAATATAACCGGTTTGGTCCAGTTTATACGGTTTGAAATTCTTAAAACTGGAAACCGGACCAAATGAAACAATCTGGTTTTTAGTATTTGTCAAACCGACCGTAAAACCATGGTTCGGTTTTTTACGGTTAGATTTGGCCGGTTTGGTACGGTTCGACCGGTTTTTAAAAATAATGTACACCTCTACATATCCTACAGAAGCTAGCATACTCTAAAAGAAAATGTAGCTTACACGACGACCGGTAGGGATGTCAAACAGACCAAACTGTTCGTAAACAGATTGAGTTCGTTCGTTAATTTTAATTAAATAACCCGAGTTTGAACATCTAATTGGATTCGTTTACTAAAACGGACAAAACTGTTCACAAACTGTTCAACTTGTTAAAGAGTTATAACATTTTTGAGTCAAACTTGAACAAATTCTTAAGCTCGTTAAGCAAAATAATCCGAATCAAACTATTCTTTTATAACAATTCCAAACTTGAAAATGCAACTATTTGACCCGGTTTCAGCCCTAATTATCAGGATTTACAGAATCTTCACCTTCATGAGTGCAAATGTCTGTACACTTGTATGAGTTTCCTGTACACACGTCTAGTAGGCAACCTTCTCGTTAATACGGGTACTATACAACAACAACATTATCTTATTGACTTAGAGGCTCCTGCCTATAGCGTGGTACGGGAGGTCAGATGTACGCAACCATATACATGTATTAGAAACACACAGATGTTGTTTTCCGATTACCCATAATGATGCGTTTCTAAAAGTACTAATACTTGTTCTTTTGGTTAGGTAGTTTTTGGTCATTAAATCTAATCACAAAGGACAAAGCCGTTATTCCCCTAAATCAAAGTTATCCTACTTCTATAGAACAGCATATTTAATATAAAAGATATGGTGGGCATGTAAGCATGCAGACCAAAAGCACAGCTTCATTACCAATAATAAGTTCAATCCATCTTATTGCTTTAAGATTCGTGAAGAAAATTAACATTATTATGTAAGACAAATATAGCATTTTGTTTCTCAAATGAAATTGTAAAAAGAAAATTTTAAAAAGCATAGTAAATGACTGAAACAAAAACTGAAATAGCAACCAACATGGTTGACGTGGTTCAGCACCTCGTCCTTTAAACATGTGGTTCGATCCCCGCTCATGTGAATAGAGCAAACCATTTGGCCAGTCTCCTACCACTTCGTGTGCTGACCGCAGAGACGGAGGATTAGTCTTCTGACTTTCGGCTGGGAGGATACCTCGGGCAACCCATTAAAAAAAACTGAAATAGCATAAATAAAAGCACAATAATTCAAGTCTTTGACTTCAGTGTTTCCAATGTAGACCTTTGTTCATTTTTTCTAGCAACCAGTCTGAGTATCAGAATAGGATCACCTCACTGCAATGGGTGCGGTGACGCGTGCGGTGACGCGTGACTGCACGACACGTGGCAGCAAGAGGGGTGGTGAGGCTAGATGAAGTCATTCTCATCTAGCCTCACCACCATCTTTGCTGCCATGTGTCGCGTGGTCACAAAGGGAGTGAGTAAAGTTGGATGTGGATATCATCCTTTTTCACAAATATTTAATAGTTGAAATTGAATGTTTTGTCCGTTCCATAACTAATGGCTATAAAAGGTTAGGAATTAAGAGGACAAGACAAGAACAGTTATTGGTAGTTGTAGCTGCTTTGTTGGCCATTATTTCGTAAGGTCCCTGTTACACCCAGTCTCAAAGGTAGTATAGGGAGGTAAATCAGATACCTAACGGCCCGCTAACAGGAGTTTGGTCATTTACACAGTAGTCTGCATGAGGAGCCCTCCAACACTACAGGCAAGTCTACATGCCAAGAAGCTCCCACACTGTACACTTGTTGGCCATTATTTTGTTTTGACTCTTTCTATCAAAACTATTTCCTTCTTTTTCTTTAAAAACAATTATTGTTGAAGTGGATCTTTCACTCTTTTAACTCATGATTAAGATGTTAAAGAAATATGCAGTAAACAAATTATTTGCAGCTAGTTCGTTTAATTTTGATATAGCAACATTTCGACTGATGAAACAACAACAATCATATCTGGTATATTTTAAAGACAACAAAAGATATCACATATGAGAAGGTTGAGACTCAATCAAACAATACATCCAATTGAAATGATATAAGAACATGTCACTCGATGTATATTTCGCCACTTTTGCAGATTTACCTTGAATAAAATCTGACCATGAAATCTTCTACGTAAAAAAAAAAGAAAAAAGAAAAAAGAAAAAAAATGCCGAAATCAAGTGAGAATGTTAAAGCAAAGGTCGCACGATTACAAGATTTGCTTATGAATTTCACGAACCATTTCGTTTATATTGATTTGGTTTTAGGAAATCCCATATTGATAATATTCAATTATTTCAGAATCTCCCCCCCCCCCCCCCCCCAAAAAAAAAAAGGTTTTAGACAAATTAAACAAGCCGAAAACTTCTTGTACAATTGATTTTTTTTCGGAAAAAAATATTAAGTTCGACCCCAATCAAACTTAAATGAATATAAATCAAATCGAATAATTAACGAATTCAAACTCGTCAAACTAAGTTCAAGTCCGGTAACATATGTTACATAAGTCCTATACATGATTCATGTGGTTAGACACTTTCTTAAGCCGTAAACAATAACATTTTCAGGACTGAGAATTTTGAACCGGAGGTAAACATAAAAATCACTAGAATTTATTGGCCACCACCTCGTTCCCACTCCTACCCTGTCCCCTTAAATAAAAATATACTAAAAACCAAGAGTCCCAACTCCCTTTCGTATGTATCTTTCCAATGAGTAAAGAACGTTCTCGGTGTATTAAGCTCCCGCGTTTGCATAAGATTCAAAGAGAGACCGAATTGCTTTGCAATCTGATATACGAAATCTTACCTTAAACCTGTCCGAGTAAAATTTGGCATTTAGTACCCACGTTAAGTTGATACATTACTGGCTAACATAACTCTAAAAGCAAGCTAGCGATTGGTGATGTTAATGATACTCTGCCAGCAAAAGTGATTTGTGTATGAATATTATGTTGGAGAATTTAAGGTTTGGGCTTTGGCTCATCGTTGGAGTTTGGAAGATTTGGGCTTTGGCCCGTTAATGATGTTGCGAAACTTGGTTGAGCAACGTACTTTGAGCTTAATGAGTTTCCGATAATGAAATCGGAAACTAATGAATCCTTAATTATCTACGTAACGGGTAGTTAATGTTAGGATGTGGACTCACTCAATTATGGTGTTGTGTGAATGTGAAATTAATGCTCAAAGTAGATGGAAATGTTGTGGATGGGTGACGTGTCACCCGTATGGAGGAATGCCACGTTGGAGGGGTCCATGTGGCGTAAAAAGCATCTGACGGACATCGATCGATGACATCGATCGAAGTGGATCAGAAAGCTTCGATCGCTTGATTGATCGATCAAAGAGAATCAGAGGACATCGATCGATCACTTCGATCGATCGATGTCTCTTAAGTCGATCAAAATGATCGATTGAAGTACTCTGTCAGACATCAGTCGATCACATCGATCGATCGATGTCACTTCGATCGATCGATGTCAGACAGCGGGCTGGATCGTATCTGTTTAAGCTGTTAAGTTTCAAATGTGAAACTAACACTATCCTTGTTATGCCCCGCACCCTCCATAGGGCAATTAAAAGGGCAAAGAAGAAATTTTACGGAAATTAATGACGGTCAACCGTACTAATTACGAATTAAATAATAGGATTAAGGAGAATTAAATGAAGGGTTAAATATTAGGAATTAAATTGCATTTAGTTTTCTTAAATTAAATGTTAATATTTATCCTTTAAGAAAAATAGGAAAATAAGATATAATTTAGAAACACCAAACTTTTCCCTTTCCCTATAAAAACTGACAAAGCGTCAGTTTCTTCACTTTTCAGAAAACATCGACGCTTTTCCCTGCCCTAGCCGTTTCTTCCAGAGTAGAGAGGAATACACTCTCCAGGAATTGATCCAGCCTTAGTTCGTTCCCTATTTCGTCTTCGAGTAATCAAAGGCAAGTAACTTTCTTATAAGTCCTTACGATTTGTGAAAGATAAACGGCCTATTTTGCTATTCAATTGGATCACCATGCAGTAGATTCGTCCTGTGATTATTTGCATATGATTTACGTGTTTTGGTTTCAAGATTTGGCCAATGTATGTGAAAAGGTGTTTATTGATGTTGTTGATTGCGTGAAATCCTGCAAATCCCTACCCCTGCATCCCTCCTTGGCGTGAATGCGTGCTTGTGTGAGGGTTTGAGGAAAAGATGGGGTTTTTGGTTTGATAGAGTTGGGGTAATGGCGTTTTAGGCTTGGATCGTGAGTTGGCAAGGTGCGCAGGGTTTGAATCTGCAATCTAGGCGTGTGACCATAGCAGGGTTTAGGCTTGAATGGATTTGGGTACGTTGGGACCACTTGGTTGAAGGTCTGCAGAAAACGCAGAGAAAATTTGGGAGAATCGTAGACATCGATCGATCGATGTCAGAGATCGATGTCCCCAGAAGGACATCGATCGATCGATGTATAGGTCGCTGAGAGATCGATGTCCCCAGAAGGACATCGATCGATCTATGTGCAGGTGGTCTGAGAGATCGATGTCCCCAGACGGACATCGATCGATCGATGTAGGTACAGGCTGAGAGATCGATGTCCCCAGTTGGACATCGATCGATCGAAGTGGAGAGATCGATGTCCCCAGCTGGACATCGATCGATCGAAGTATGGGAGATGAAGTCCGTCAATTTTGTGAAAAATAGAGGAAGAAAGAGGGAAGTTCGGGGAGTCTTCGGGTGACTTTAGAGACTTCTTAAGACTTGATTAAGGGTAGTATAAGTCTTGGGAACATGACCTAGGATGGTGAACCAATGTCGGTGACTTCGATGGGTTCTCGAATCGAGTTTCAACGGGAATGACTTAGGCGGGTTAGGAGATGAAGGTACGAGGTGTTTGGGAGTTCAACGAGGAATGGTTAGGGATATTTGTCTTAGGTTATGGATCTTAGGATCATGACTAAGTGTTGACGCGATAGTCGAAGCCTAAGTGATGACGTGTAAGTTAGTGAAAACTCGTGTGTGTTTGTACTTGCGCATGTGTACATGAATGACTTTTATGAATGTGAATTGCATACGAGAATGAGAAATGAGAATGAGATGAGGAGTCTTGCATCATGGCACGTGCATTGCATATGGTTTTGAAAAGAGAGGTGTTTCGGCACCGATTTGCGAAGGTGACCTACAGTGTTAACCGGGATGGAAATTTAAGCCGGGGTGCATTGTAGGGCACAAAAGACTGTAACGTTAACCAGGATGGAAATTTAAGCCGGGGTGCGTTACAGGGTATAAAGTCCTCTACAATGTTAATCGGGATGGAAATTTAAGCCGAGGTGCATTGTAGAGTTTTACGAGTCTGTGATGTTAATCGGGATGGAAATATAAGCCGAGGTGCATCACAGAGCATAACGAGCCTGTAACGTTAACCGGGATGGAAATATAAGCCGGGGTGCGTTACAGGGTTACGAGTACGAGACCGGACATTGTGACATGCATTGCACTGATTTGAAAAGAAATGGCTCATGCATTTGTGACTGTGTAGTGTAGTGCATATTTTGACATGCATCACGAGAGTCAATGTGGTATGAATATGAGCGTTATCTGATTTGCGATGTGTTGTTACTTACGTGCAAACTGCTGTACTTGCTCTATTACGTTATTCGCTTATATATTTGGAAAGTTACAAGACATGTGCCCCACCATCCCCTTGAATTATATATTACTCATGTCTTGCCATGTGTGATCCCGTATGTCTTATAAGCGGGTTACTTGCTAGCGTTTTCGCTAAGGGTACTGCCTTTGATTTTGCAGATGAATCCAGTTATGATATGATTTTCATTGAGGATGACGGCGAGTGGGCAGAATGGGATGCATAGGTCTTATGGAGAGATTTGACTAGATAGTTTCTGTTAATTCTGGTTTTATTTCATTGGAGGATAGATGGCTGCGACCATATACATTTGGGTATTCATGTTGTCTTTGACGTATTGCTTTGATGATTTAGATTTATGAGATATGTTTCCGCGCTTATTTCTCTTACGTCATTAATGATGTGCATTCGAGAGATGAGACGTCTTGTAGTCTTCTCGGTAAGCTACGACGGGTGCACCGGGTCGGATTCCGCTGTCCGGGTCGGTGCGCTACAGGTGGTATCAGAGCCTAGGCTTCAGATCTACCTCGGAGACCTAGGTTATGACATGTAGAGTCTTAAGCTATGATTTTCACCGTAAGTTGATCTTTAAGTCTAAGTATGCAATCTTAGATTTAAGTTTGATTGGGATGGGTGTGTGTACGAGCGCGATTAAGTGTAATCAATAATTGTAGTTATTTTCATTTATAAATTCTGTCTTGTAACATGTTATGGACTCAAGTACTTACTTTGGAACTGCGAGATACTAATAAGCATTGACTTTGCAGAAAATGCCTCCCAGAAGAGATAACCAAGGAAACGGTGGAAATGGAAGCGAGAACCCTCCACCACCACCACCAGTCCTAGTTCCCCAAGCGTTGATTGATGCTATCACAGTGATAGCTCAAGGAGTTGCCCAACAACAGCAGCAGCCACAACAACCTCCTCCACCACCTCCCCAACAAGGCACCAGGTATTACATTGGGGAAATGCATAAGATGCATGCCCCAAACTTTGAAGGGACCACTGACCCAGAGGTGGATGGGTTCTGGCTCGATGAAGTAGAAAAATGCTTCAGGCTGGTGCAAGTACCTGAAGAACTCAAGGTGGATGTGGCCACGCCATTTTTGATCGGCCGAGCCAATGCCTGGTGGAACGGCATGTTACCAAAGATGACTCTTCCCATTCAATGGAGACAATTTGTACATGCATACAAAGATTACTACGTGCCTAAGACTGCCATTTTGGAGAAAATGAGGCAGTTTGACAAGTTTGAACAAGGGATGATGTCTGTCTCGGATTATGCAGATAGGTTTCATGCCTTGGGCAAGTTTACGCCTATGGTACTGGAAAACAACCGCATGAAGATGCTGAAGTTTGAGGAAGGTTTGAATCCCCGCATACGGACGGCCATAGCGGGGTCTAGCTTGAAAACGTTTGAGGAAATGTTGGACGCATGTTACCGGGTGGAGAGTGACATGCGTAGGTCGCAACAAAGAGAGGCTCGGGAAGAATCGAGCAAGAGACCAAGGGTGGAGCAAAGCGGAAGTAGACCCGGGCGTTGGGTCAAGATCCCCAGAAAAGGGCAAGCGGGGCCAGTGCAAAGGGCACCACAACAGAACCAACAGAACCACCAAGCACCAGCAGAGTGCCCGCACTGCCAAAGGAGACACGTGGGTGAGTGTTGGAAGATTAGCGGTGCATGTTTCAAGTGTGGAAAGACGGGACATAGGATCAGGGACTGCCCTGAATGGAATACTAAACCTCAGGCAGCAGCAGGGCCAGCCCAGCAGCAGAGAGGCAGGCCTAATGCGAGAGTCCACGCGATGACGGACGCTGAAGTCCAAGAGGATGCGAATGTGGTGACAGGTACAACCTAAGTTAAATAATTGTGGTTTAAGTTGGATTTTAGTTTTCTAAGTTGATAACTGAATATGTGCTATGTGAAAACCTTTACGTGTTACCCTCTTGTGATTAGGTGTGATCTTAATTAACAAAGTACCCGCGAACGTGTTGTTTGATAGTGGAGCTAGTCACTCCTTCATTTCTAAGCGATTTGCCAAAGGGCTCGACTGTTTACCCGAATGGCTTGAGAACCCATTTAGAGTGCAAGCAGCCGGCGAGCAAGTGCTGGTATCCCACCACCAGTACAAAGATTGTGAGATGGAGTTGGATGGGAAGTTATTCTCGGTGACCTTAGTTCCAATCCCGATGAAGGACTTTGATGTCATATTGGGCATGGATTGGCTGACCAAGAATCATGCCAATATTGATTGTAAACTTAAGCAAGTGACCCTCAAGGACCCTGAGATGAATGACATCACGGTACAAGGAAATGTCAAGATAACTAAAGCTCCAAAGAAGATATACATGACGGCAATTAAGGCCTTTAAGGCTTTGCAAAAAGGAGCAGAGGGATATATGGTGTATGCTGTAGATGCTCAGCAAGAAGTTCCCTCCATGGATCAAATACCGGTAATCAATGAATTTAAGGACGTATTTCCGGACGACTTACCGGGAGTACCGCCATCAAGAGAAGTGGAGTTTGAGATCAACTTGATACCCGGAGCCGAGCCTATATCTAAGGCACCCTACAGAATGGCTCCAGCTGAACTTAAGGAGCTGAAGGGGCAACTTCAGGAGTTGTTAGACAAAAAGCTAATTCGCCCCAGTATATCACCGTGGGGAGCTCCAGTTCTATTTGTAAAGAAGAAGGATGGCAGCATGAGATTGTGTATTGATTACCGTGAGCTGAATAAGATTACTATCAAGAACAAATATCCCTTGCCAAGGATCGAGGATTTATTTGATCAGTTAAAGGGAGCTCGTTGGTTTTCAAAGATTGACCTTCGTCAAGGGTACCATCAATTGCTTGTGAAAGCGGGAGACGTCCCTAAGACCGCTTTTCGGACTCGATACGGGCACTATGAATTTTTGGTGATGCCTTTTGAATTAACTAATGCCCCAGCGGCCTTCATGGACTTGATGAACACCGTATTTCGAGAGCAGTTGGACCAATCCGTGGTGGTGTTCATCGATGACATCCTAGTCTACTCTCCCAATGAGCAAGCACATGCTGAACACTTAAGAGTGGTGTTGCAAATCTTGAGGCAACAAAAGCTCTACGCCAAATTCAGCAAGTGTGAATTTTGGCTAAGAAGTGTAGCCTTTCTCGGTCACGTGATTTCGGAGCATGGGATTTCTGTGGACCCTAAAAAGATAGAAGCCATCACAGAGTGGCCAAGACCCACAAACGTGACTGAAGTAAGAAGCTTCCTAGGCTTGGCAGGCTACTATAGGAAGTTCGTTGAGGGATTCTCAACGATAGCAGTACCATTGAGTCGACTCACGCAGAAGAAGACTAAATTCGAATGGACTGCTGAATGCGAGCAAAGCTTTACCGAGCTCAAAAAGAGATTGACCACAGCCCCGGTGTTGGCACAACCCTCCGGCACCGACGGTTTTGTGATCTATAGCGACGCGTCCAAGAAAGGACTAGGTATGTACACCATTACAATTAATGCATTGTATATACTTATGCTAGTCCTGAATTAACTTTCTGTTTATAGGGTGTGTCTTGATGCAAAATGAACGAGTTATTTCCTACGCGTCAAGACAGTTGAAACCATATGAGCAGAATTACCCGACGCATGACTTGGAGCTCGCAGCTGTGGTATTTGCTCTTAAGATATGGAGACACTATCTGTATGGAGAGAAATGTGCCGTGTTCACGGATCATAAAAGCTTGAAGTACCTATTCTCGCAGAAGGAGTTGAATATGAGACAGAGAAGATGGTTGGAGTTACTCAAAGATTATGACTTGACCATCAACTACCATCCGGGTAAAGCCAACAGAGTGACGGACGCGTTGAGCAGAAAGTCTAGCCACGCGAGACAATCCCCGTTAGAAAGAGAAATCGAGGAGTTTGATCTCGAATTGGTGGATTCAGTGGCAAACGTCCTTACAGCGCTGTCTATCAGTCCAGACTTGGTAGACAGAATCAAAGAAGCACAGTACGAGGACTCAACACTGAAAGAAATCCGCGACAAATTATCCACGGGGCCAGTAAAGGATTTCCAGTTGCGAGGAGATGGAAGTCTATGGTTTCAGAATCGGCTATGCGTGCCAGGTAAAGACGAACTCCGAACGGGATTGCTCCAAGAAGCGCATAACTCAAGTATGTCTATACACCCCGGGAGCACTAAGATGTACAAAGATCTCAAAGAAAACTATTGGTGGATAGGGATGAAGAGATCTATAGCAGAGTATGTTGAAAGGTGTTTGGTTTGCCAACAAGTCAAAGCCGAACATCAACGACCTGGTGGTTTGATGAAGCCGCTAGAGATTCCAGAATGGAAATGGGAACACGTGACGATGGATTTCGTAATGGGACTACCCAAGACCCGCAATGGAAATGAAATGATTTGGGCGATTGTAGACCGTTTGACAAAGACAGCTCACTTTATAGAAATGCCACATGGTACGTCTTATGAGAAACTTTCCAATATATATGTGGATAACATTGTGAGCCTACATGGAGTCCCAGTCAGTATTGTATCAGACCGTGATCCCAAGTTCACCTCTAAGTTCTGGAGGGCATTTCAGAAGGCGATGTGTACCGAACTGAGAATGAGTACCGCGTACCACCCACAAACGGATGGACAATCCGAGAGAACCATCCAAACATTGGAAGACATGTTGAGAGCATGCGCCCTAGATTTTAAAGGGAACTGGGATAGCATGCTAAAGTTGATGGAGTTCTCATATAATAATAGCTATCACAGTGCAATTGGCATGGCGCCATTTGAAGCTCTATATGGACATAAGTGCAGATCCCCGATTTGTTGGGATGAAGTTGGAGAAAGGACAATCACTGCACCCGAGTTGGTTGAGCAAACTATTGGAAAGGTCAAAGTGATAAGAGAGAAGCTCAAGGTGGCACAAGACCGTCATAAGAGTTGGGCTGACACAAAGAGGCGACCCTTGGAGTTTGAGGAAGGTGAGAAGGTTTATTTAAGAGTTTCACTTACCAAGGGAGTTGCAAGATTCGGAGTGAAGGGCAAGTTAAGCCCTAGATATATTGGCCCTTACGAAGTACTAGGCAAAGTTGGAGAAAGAGCATACCGACTAGCCTTACCTCCGAGTTTGTCACAAGTCCATAACGTATTTCACGTATCTCAACTACGGAAATACGTATCGGACCCGAGCCATGTCCTTGAAGCCCAACCCTTAGATGTGAAAGAAGACGTCACTTACGAAGAGCAGCCAATAAGGATTGTGGATAGAAAGGATCAAGTCCTACGCCAACGCATCATTCCGTATGTCAAAGTTCAGTGGAGTAACCATACGGAGCGCGAAGCCACGTGGGAACTTGAGGAGCAAATGCAGGAGCTATACCCACATCTCTTCCAATAAGGTACGTCAGTTTCGAGGACGAAACTTTTTGTAAGGGGGGTGGAATGTTATGCCCCGCACCCTCCGTAGGGCAATTAAAAGGGCAAAGAAGAAATTTTACGGAAATTAATGACGGTCAACCGTACTAATTACGAATTAAATAATAGGATTAAGGAGAATTAAATGAAGGGTTAAATATTAGGAATTAAATTGCATTTAGTTTTCTTAAATTAAATGTTAATATTTATCCTTTAAGGAAAATAGGAAAATAAGATATAATTTAGAAACACCAAACTTTTCCCTTTCCCTATAAAAACTGACAAAGCGTCAGTTTCTTCACTTTTCAGAAAACATCGACGCTTTTCCCTGCCCTAGCCGTTTCTTCTAGAGTAGAGAGGAATACACTCTCCAGGAATTGATCCAGCCTTAGTTCGTTCCCTATTTCGTCTTCGAGTAATCAAAGGCAAGTAACTTTCTTATAAGTCCTTACGATTTGTGAAAGATAAACGGCCTATTTTGCTATTCAATTGGATCACCATGCAGTAGATTCGTCCTGTGATTATTTGCATATGATTTACGTGTTTTGGTTTCAAGATTTGGCCAATGTATGTGAAAAGGTGTTTATTGATGTTGTTGATTGCGTGAAATCCTGCAAATCCCTACCCCTGCATCCCTCCTTGGCGTGAATGCGTGCTTGTGTGAGGGTTTGAGGAAAAGATGGGGTTTTTGGTTTGATAGAGTTGGGGTAATGGCGTTTTAGGCTTGGATCGTGAGTTGGCAAGGTGCGCAGGGTTTGAATCTGCAATCTAGGCGTGTGACCATAGCAGGGTTTAGGCTTGAATGGATTTGGGTACGTTGGGACCACTTGGTTGAAGGTCTGCAGAAAACGCAGAGAAAATTTGGGAGAATCGTAGACATCGATCGATCGATGTCAGAGATCGATGTCCCCAGAAGGACATCGATCGATCGATGTATAGGTCGCTGAGAGATCGATGTCCCCAGAAGGACATCGATCGATCTATGTGCAGGTGGTCTGAGAGATCGATGTCCCCAGACGGACATCGATCGATCGATGTAGGTACAGGCTGAGAGATCGATGTCCCCAGTTGGACATCGATCGATCGAAGTGGAGAGATCGATGTCCCCAGCTGGACATCGATCGATCGAAGTATGGGAGATGAAGTCCGTCAATTTTGTGAAAAATAGAGGAAGAAAGAGGGAAGTTCGGGGAGTCTTCGGGTGACTTTAGAGACTTCTTAAGACTTGATTAAGGGTAGTATAAGTCTTGGGAACATGACCTAGGATGGTGAACCAATGTCGGTGACTTCGATGGGTTCTCGAATCGAGTTTCAACGGGAATGACTTAGGCGGGTTAGGAGATGAAGGTACGAGGTGTTTGGGAGTTCAACGAGGAATGGTTAGGGATATTTGTCTTAGGTTATGGATCTTAGGATCATGACTAAGTGTTGACGCGATAGTCGAAGCCTAAGTGATGACGTGTAAGTTAGTGAAAACTCGTGTGTGTTTGTACTTGCGCATGTGTACATGAATGACTTTTATGAATGTGAATTGCATACGAGAATGAGAAATGAGAATGAGATGAGGAGTCTTGCATCATGGCACGTGCATTGCATATGGTTTTGAAAAGAGAGGTGTTTCGGCACCGATTTGCGAAGGTGACCTACAGTGTTAACCGGGATGGAAATTTAAGCCGGGGTGCATTGTAGGGCACAAAAGACTGTAACGTTAACCAGGATGGAAATTTAAGCCGGGGTGCGTTACAGGGTATAAAGTCCTCTACAATGTTAATCGGGATGGAAATTTAAGCCGAGGTGCATTGTAGAGTTTTACGAGTCTGTGATGTTAATCGGGATGGAAATATAAGCCGAGGTGCATCACAGAGCATAACGAGCCTGTAACGTTAACCGGGATGGAAATATAAGCCGGAGTGCGTTACAGGGTTACGAGTACGAGACCGGACATTGTGACATGCATTGCACTGATTTGAAAAGAAATGGCTCATGCATTTGTGACTGTGTAGTGTAGTGCATATTTTGACATGCATCACGAGAGTCAATGTGGTATGAATATGAGCGTTATCTGATTTGCGATGTGTTGTTACTTACGTGCAAACTGCTGTACTTGCTCTATTACGTTATTCGCTTATATGTTTGGAAAGTTACAAGACATGTGCCCCACCATCCCCTTGAATTATATATTACCCATGTCTTGCCATGTGTGATCCCGTATGTCTTATAAGCGGGTTACTTGCTAGCGTTTTCGCTAAGGGTACTGCCTTTGATTTTGTAGATGAATCCAGTTATGATATGATTTTCATTGAGGATGACGGCGAGTGGGCAGAATGGGATGCATAGGTCTTATGGAGAGATTTGACTAGATAGTTTCTGTTAATTCTGGTTTTATTTCATTGGAGGATAGATGGCTGCGACCATATACATTTGGGTATTCATGTTGTCTTTGACGTATTGCTTTGATGATTTAGATTTATGAGATATGTTTCCGCGCTTATTTCTCTTACGTCATTAATGATGTGCATTCGAGAGATGAGACGTCTTGTAGTCTTCTCGGTAAGCTACGACGGGTGCACCGGGTCGGATTCCGCTGTCCGGGTCGGGGCGCTACAATCCTCCTGTTTAAAATAAGATCAATCTGTTGTGATCTAACGGTGGTGGGAGAATCAGCTTTAATCTAACGGCCGAGATTTAAACTGTCTTAACCGCTTAACCGAATATGGTTTCCATCTAACGCTCCAGGTTTAAACCTATTAATCTATCTTCGATCTAAAGGCTGAGATTAAACCATCCTAATCTGGATAGGAGGTTTTAATCTAACGGTCTAAATTAAACTTCGGTTTTGATCCAACGGTCACAGTACCTTGTTCTCCAACCGACTCCCCTATATAAGAAGGGCTAAGGGTTCATTCATTATACACCTGAAGCATCTCATAAAGCATTCTGCATTCATAGCAATCAAAGCTTGCATTACGTCCGGAAGAAGTCAGGACACTCTAGCGTTCGAAGTAGTTCGAGTTCAGCAGTGCCGCTCAACTGAACAGGTACCCGTTGTATCCTGGGAGACGATTGCTCACACCGGTTGGGCACAGTATACCGGAGCAATACGTCTTAAGGACAGAGTCCTCGACTCGCCCCGGGTTTGATTTATTTTATCATTTCCATACCCACACACTAAACGACTGCGTCTTAGTGCAGGAGTGATTGTCCCCAACAATCTTAAGACGTATTGATTTATTCAATTACTTCATGTACTGTTTTGTTTATTGTGCAAAGGCAGTTTTGTACTGATTTGCAGTCTTCTTCTACTCATTCTTGGACCTGGGTCTGTTCTGATCTTTACGTTTTGATCGAACTGAACAGGAATGGAACACGAGAGCTCTAACTCTGTTCAAGGCTTCAATGGTGCTCACTCCGTGTCTGCACCTGAAGGGGCTAACAATGTTGCTGCCGGACCGCAGATCAATACGGTTCCGTTGGCACCAACTGGAGGGCCTCAAATGAATTCGGCTGCCACTGCTGCTCAGGTGGAGAAGCCGGAGAAGTTTGCCGGAAACTTCTTCAAGAGGTGGCAGCAGAAGATGCTGTTCTATCTCACTGCATTGGGGTTGGCCAGAATGCTTAGCGAGGATCCACCCGTGGTTGAGCCTGTGGAGGATCAACAACAGAATATGCAGAACGCCTTGGGTGCTGAGGCCTGGGCGTATACAAATTTCTGTTGTTTGAATTTGATTCTGGGTTGCCTAGATAATACTCTCTATGGCGTGTTTTGTACATTTAAAACTGCAAAAGCTTTGTGGTTGGCTTTAGATAAAAAGTATCGCACAAAAGATGCGGGTACTAAAATGTTGATAGTTGGAAAATTTCTCGACTATAAAATGTTAGATTCCAAAACTGTAATTTCGCAGGTGGAAGAAATACAGATGTTGGTTTCTGAAATGGAAGAGGAGGGCATGACGCTCAGTGAATCTTTCCTAGTTGCGGCTGTGATTGAGAAGCTGCCTCTTTCGTGGAGGGAATTCAAGAGCTATCTCAAACACAAGCGAAAGGAGATGAAGATGGAGGATTTGATAGTCCGTCTTCGTATTGAGGAGGACAACCGTCGCTCCGAAAGAAAGCCGTCCATATCTTCTGGTCAAGCCAAGGCTCATGTTGCTGAGGCAAAGAACAAGAAGAAACATAACACTTTGAGTGTGAACTTCAAGGGCAAGGAAATTGCAAAGAAGTTCACAGGTAAGTGTTATAATTGTGGTAAACCAGGGCATCGAAGCAGTGAATGCAGGAAGCCCAAAAAGAATCAGAATCAGAATAAAGCGAAAGCAAATCTGGTCGACGCAATGGATGACTTGAACCTTTGCGCAGTGGTGACTGAGTGCAACGCAGTGGGAAACCCACGGGAATGGTGGGTGGACACAGGAGCCACTCGACATGTGTGTGCGAACAGGGCAATGTTCAGAGAGTACGTGCCCACGACAAACAACGAGCAATTGTTTATGGGAAACTCCAACAGCTCGAAGATCGAAGGATCGGGCAAGGTAATCCTAAAACTGACCTCAGGAAGGGAGTTGACTCTGCAGAATGTGCTGCATGTTCCTGACATAAGGAAGAATCTGGTTTCTGGCGCGCTGCTAGTCATGCATGGGTTCAAGCTTGTTTTTGAGGCAAACAAATTTACACTTTCTAAGAATGGGGTGTATTTGGGGAAAGGGTATCTTTCAGATAACATGTTCAAATTGAATATTATGACAATTGTACCCAAAAATGTTGCGCCCACTGAGGCTAATAAAATTGTTTCCTCTTCTGCTTACATGCTTGAGTCTTCCTGTTTATGGCATTTTCGTTTGGGACATGTAAATTATAAGTCAATACAACGAATGATTAATCTTGACTTGTTGCCCAAACTGGACTTTAGTAATAAAGAAAAATGCCAAATATGTGTTGAAGCGAAATTAACAAGAGCGCCATTTCCTTCAACAGAACGAAACACTGAATCGTTGGATTTAATTCACACAGATTTGTGTGATTTAAAGTTTGTGCAAACAAGAGGTGGTAAAAAGTATTTTGTAACTTTTATCGACGATTGCACACGATACTGTTATGTATATTTGCTAAGTAGCAAAGATGAGGCCCTTGATGCTTTCAAGGATTATAAAATTGAAGTTGAGAATCAACTTAGCAAACGAATTAAAACAATTCGTAGTGATAGAGGTGGCGAATATGATACACCGTTTAATGAATTCTGTTCAGAACATGGCATTATTCATCAAACGACTGCGCCATATTCACCTCAATCAAATGGTATTGCTGAACGCAAAAACCGTACTCTAAAAGAGATGATGAATGCTATGTTGATAAGTTCGGGTTTACCTCAGAACTTGTGGGGAGAAGCAATTCTCTCAGCCAACGTCATTTTAAATAGGATTCCGTCAAAGAAGACGGATAAAACCCCATATGAACTATGGAAAGGCTATAAGCCTAGTTACAAACACTTGAAAGTGTGGGGGTGTCTGGCGAAGGTTGCTATACCTAAACCAAGACAAGTTAAAATTGGGCCTAAAACGATTGATTGCATATTCATTGGTTATGCAACGAACAGTAGTGCATATCGGTTCTTAGTGCACAAATCGGACATTCCTGAGATACATGAAAATGTTGTCATGGAATCAAGGAATGCAGTGTTCTTTGAAAATATCTTTCCGAAGAAAGACAAAGACAGTGAAGAAGCTGGCACAAGTAAGCGAGTGCGTGAGACGACTCCTCAAGAAACTGAGGAACCTCGTCAAAGCAAACGAGCCAAAATACCGACGTCTTTTGGACCAGATTTTCTAACCTATATGGTAGAAAATGAGCCAAGGAATTTTTCCGAGGCTATGTCAACTCCAGAAGCTCCGTTCTGGAAAGAGACAATTAACAGTGAAATAGACTCGATTCTTCAAAATCACACTTGGGAGTTGGTTGACATTCCACCTGGAAGTAAACCGCTTGGTTGCAAGTGGATTTTCAAGAAGAAACTTAAAGAGGATGGGTCTATTGGGAAGTATAAAGCCAGGTTAGTAGCCAAAGGCTATAGACAGAAAGAAGTCTTTGACTTCTTTGACACCTACTCACCAGTGACTAGGATCACTTCTATAAGGATGCTAGTAGCCATTGCTTCAGTCTATGATTTGGAAATCCATCAAATGGATGTAAAGACTGCCTTTCTTAATGGTGAGTTAGAGGAAGAGATTTATATGGAACAACCCGAGGGGTTTGTCGTTCCAGGACAAGAAAGGAAAATATGTAGACTTGTTAAGTCCTTGTACGGACTTAAACAAGCACCCAAGCAATGGCATTTAAAGTTTGATCAGGTAATGATGTCAAATGACTTCAATATCAATGAATGCGACAAGTGTGTGTACATTAAGAGCACACAGAATGCATTTGTGATAGTATGTCTCTATGTAGACGACATGCTTATCATGGGCAGTACTCGTGACATCATCTTGAGTACAAAGAAGATGTTAACACGAAACTTTGATATGAAGGACATGGGAGTTGCCAATGTCATTCTAGGAATTAAGATTTCTAGGGTGACTGAGGGACTCGTACTGTCACAAACTCACTATATTGAATCAGTTCTGAAACGGTTCAATATGGATGATGTGAAACCGGTAAAGACCCCGCTTGACTTAAGTGTGCACTTAAGGAAAAATCGAGGCGAACCTGTAGCTCAGTTAAAATACTCTCAGGTAATCGAGAGTCTGATGTACATAACGAATTGTACAAGACCAGACTTAGCTTGTTCAGTAAACAAGTTGAGCAGGTTTACCAGTAATCCAAGTGATGATCATTGGAAAGCTCTTAACAGAGTGATGAGGTATCTAAAATACACAATGTATCATGGATTACATTCCACGAGATATCCAGCGGTGTTGGAAGGATACTGCGATGCAAATTGGATATCAGACAGTAAGGACTCAAAGTCCACCAGTGGATATGTGTTCACTGTTGGTGGTGCTGCTGTATCGTGGAAATCCACGAAACAAACATGCATAGCTAGGTCCACTATGGAAGCTGAATTCATAGCGTTGGACAAAGCTGGGGAAGAGGCTGAGTGGCTTCGGAATTTTCTGGAAGATATTCCGTGTTGGCCTAAGCCAATCGCTCCTATTAGCATACACTGTGATAGTCAATCAGCTATAGGACGTGCTCAAAGCAGCATCTATAATGGTAAGTCACGACACATCCGTCGAAGACATAACACAATTAAACAGTTGATCTCTAATGGCGTGATTTCCATTGATTATGTGAGATCAATGGAGAATCTTGCGGATCCGCTTACAAAAGGTTTGCCTAGAGATCAAATGTCAAGATTGACAAACGGAATGGGATTGAAGCCCATAATGCATGAATCTTTGTAATGGTAACCCAACCTTGTTGACTGGAGATCCCAAAATCTTGGTTCAATGGGACAACTAAGTTATAAAGATTCAGTGAGCACTTACTCATTCCGTCTAATAAAAGTGCTGTCTGCAGAGATTTCAGGGTAAGCTAAGGCTTTTAATGATGTCCTATATCTTGATACGTCAAGTGGAGTATGGCAGAATACTCTTGATAGGAATCACCTATGTAAGTGTGAAGTGGGGCCGCTTCTATGAGAAAGTCTAGGTGGCAAGATTTCTCTAAAACACTTTCTGAAACCAGGTTGTCCATGGCCAAAACGAACACAACCATGAGAACCAAAAGGGTGTTAAAGGAAATATTGTGTGAGTGTCGTTGTCTTGGTTCACAACAAAGGCTGACTAGTTCAAGACATCAAGTCACTATTTAGCCGAGTGAATCCGATGGTACATCACTAAGAAAGGTTCAAAGCCAGAAGCTACCTCTTCTGATGCAATATTTTCTTGTCTGACTTCTCCTCAGAGTCTGCATGCATTTGCATTAATTTCCATTCATGTGGGGGATTGTTGGAGAATTTAAGGTTTGGGCTTTGGCCCATCGTTGGAGCTTGGAAGATTTGGGCTTTGGCCCGTTAATGATGTTGCGAAACTTGGTTGAGCAACGTACTTTGAGCTTAATGAGTTTCCGATCATGAAATCGGAAACTAATGAATCCTTAATTATCTACGTAACGGGTAGTTAATGTTAGGATGTGGACTCACTCAATTATGGTGTTGTGTGAATGTGAAATTAATGCTCAAAGTAGATGCCACGTTGGAGGGGTCCATGTGGCGTAAAAAGCATCTGACGAACATCGATCGATGACATCGATCGATCGATGTCACTTCGATCGATCGATGTCATCGATCGAAGTGGATCAGAAAGCTTCGATCGCTTGATTGATCGATCAAAGAGAATCAGAGGACATCGATCGATCACTTCGATCGATCGATGTCTCTTAAGTCGATCAAAATGATCGATTGAAGTACTCTGTCAGACATCAGTCGATCACATCGATCGATCGATGTCACTTCGATCGATCGATGTGATCGATCGAAGTCAGACAGCGGGCTGGATCGTATCTGTTTAAGCTGTTAAGTTTCAAACGTGAAACTAACACTATCCTCCTGTTTAAAATAAAATAAGATCAATCTGTTGTGATCTAACGGTGGTGGGAGAATCAGCTTTAATCTAACGGCCGAGATTTAAACTGTCTTAACTGCTTAACCGAATATGGTTTCCATCTAACGCTCCAGGTTTAAACCTGTTAATCTATCTTCGATCTAAAGGCTGAGATTAAACCATCCTAATCTGGATAGGAGGTTTTAATCTAACAGTCTAAATTAAACTTCGGTTTTGATCCAACGGTCACAGTACCTTGTTCTCCAACCGACTCCCCTATATAAGAAGGGCTAAGGGTTCATTCATTATACACCTGAAGCATCTCATAAAGCATTCTGCATTCATAGCAATCAAAGCTTGCATTACGTCCGGAAGAAGTCAGGACACTCTAGCGTTCGAAGTAGTTCGAGTTCAGCAGTGCCGCTCAACTGAACAGGTACCCGTTGTATCCTGGGAGACGATTGCTCACACCGGTTGGGCACAGTATACCGGAGCAATACGTCTTAAGGACAGAGTCCTCGACTCGCCCCGGGTTTGATTTATTTTATCATTTCCATACCCACACACTAAACGACTGCGTCTTAGTGCAGGAGTGATTGTCCCAACATATTATCCGCGTTGTGATGTAATGAATCCGCTGTTTGAAACAACAAATTTAACCCTACTGTACCCCTACATAGTACATACTACATGCTACTATTTCAAAGGTCATAACTCCAAAAACTTCAACCACAGAACTCCTATAACAGACAAGTGACCTTGCCATTGAACCACAATTTTAGCGATATCTTATGCTACGCAACTTGATAATGCAAAGTTATACAAGTTAAAGATGACTCAAAGCCTGCAGTAGGCGCCCTTCAGCACGCGTTTTCGTGCACGCTTACCCCGAGCTGTCATGAGAAGCAATCTCTTCCAGATGCAGCTACAGATGCACCAGAAAACAGATGCTAAACATGAGTATCCAATCTCTTTCTGGTTGTTGATAATTCAAGCTATTCTCCTTATGCAAAGAACAAAGAGAAACCTGATTGCATAAGGTACCAGAAGTAAGAATGCATCAGCAGGCAAGCAAGATGAAGGCATTGCATGTTTTCTAGCTAATGGCCTTCAAAAGTCTAGGTCTACAAGTGGTCATTGGCCTTCTGGATTAAGAACATAGTATATACGAATTAACGGTGTTCGCTGTTAACAGCCAGTCATTCGCAGCACAATTGACTATGTATGACAAGGAGACCTGTTATAGATTAATTAAGGCCAGTTGAGAAGTGAGTATTGCACACAAAAGTCTCTTAGGAACCAGCAGCCTAAAATCCTCCATCACTAGGGAGAAGCAAAAGTCTTCCCAAAGTCTACGAGCCCACAGGCTTCAATCTAGATGATCTGCTTACAGCAACACTTCCTTTTGAAGCATAACTATGCAATAACCTCCAAGAATAGTAAAATAAGAAAACAGACAAAAACCCATAGATTATTATGATGCCTAAATACTGAAGTTTGATCAGCCGCACCGTCCAAAAAACAACACTTGGACGCAAAAACTGATGCTTTGGTTGACAGGAAGAAGAATGATCATCATCATCCGTACCCAATATATTCCAACGACAGCAAAAGCTATCGCTAGGTTCTGGAGACAGGAAGAAGAATAAAACTCATGTATTAACAAAACGATGGTAGTGGTAAAGCCACGTGGTCAAAGGCTCGGAGGTGTTTTGCATTTAATTCCAAGTGACTATAGAACTATTTCCAATTTTACCTTAACACCAACAGAAGCAACAGCATGGTAGCATATCTCTTACGTTAATTAAGTCATCTATGTGGTACATATAGAGCCGAGGATCTCACTGGAAGCAAACTCTCTATCCCTTGGGATGGAGGTATTGTTTGCCTGCCTCTCACCCGTCCCAGATCTTAGCGATGTCTTTTGCTATCGTTGGGATATATTGGGACGATGCTTTGTTGTTGTAGTCCAAAACTCTTTTCCCTTCTGTTACTTGAAATTTTAATAGGCGAAAGAGCAGGTCATTTATATAACAGCAACTAAACAAGCATGGAAAAGTAAAAAAGGGATTATCAGATTCCATCCATAAATCACTGAGAAGAGCACAAGATCCACTCATAAATCACCAAAGAAAATGACAGTACAGAACAAAGTTTTCTCACCTCAATATGCAGTTTCCATCGGCTCAGATTCTTTTTCTTCTATCAAAGATTGAACTCTCTGCAGCTCAAAGAAAAAAAGTTTTCATTTTTAATAGCCAAAAAACATCTTATCATATATAATTTACGGAACACTTGTCTCATCAAATAAACAAATGAATGAAGAAATTGATTTGTCCAACCTTCATGCAACTGCCAACTTCATCTAGCTTTTGCAAAATCAGTGCCTCCTCATGAGGAACAGCATCATGTCTGATAGATTTTGACGGAGACATCTGAGAACACCAAATACAGAAAGAAAAAGATTAGCGAAGGAGATAAACTAATGCAGCATAGGGAAGGAAAAAAAAGTCCAAGACCAAAACCAAAAAGCATAAGAAATTAAGTGCATATCAAACCAGGTCATTCTAACGCAGCATAGGGAAGGAAAAAAAAGTCCAAGACCAAAACCAAAAAGCATAAGAAATTAAGTGCATACCAAACCAGCTGATGAATGACCTCGCCTTAGAATATGTATATCTTCAAGATTTGAAGCTTGCCTTGAAAATGCTTCATTTCTCATGTTAGAAAGGCGAGTCAGAACAGCCTGAAGAAGGAATTAACATTTAATATTTTATAATACTGATTCTATACAAGATATTCCACAATCCATAATTGATGCATACCTTCCTGAAAGTACGAGGATTTGCTATCCCAATTATTCGAACATCATCACTTGGAGACCTCCTAACACCAGCATGTTCTATTCGGATGGAGTAGATACCAAAGTTCGATTGTAGATACCCTAAAAATTTGTTAAAGCAGCAAAATATTGTGATTGTTAGAGAAATCAACAAAGTATAGAAAACTTAGTCTTATTATTGGCAGCAAGACCAGCCTGCAGTAGTCAGTAGACAATACACCTTATGGTACGGACTTCAACTAATCATCAACAGAAAACTGCATTTTGACCTGAAGTCTGTGCAACAGTAAGGGAGCTACAATTGCTTATTAGAAAACACCAACCTCCAAAGCAAAAAAAACAAATGAATCATTTTAACAGCTAGGATATTAAAAGCAAGTACAAGAGAATCAGACAAAGCAAAGGACGAGTTCAAATGAAGCCAACAATAAATTCTTATATCCTTTAACCACATAACACCCCTCATCAAAAAGACCAAGAACAAGATGAAGCGGGGAAGTGCTTTCGGTGAAGCCTTGCGAGTTGCGACACAGAGCTTTGCTCAAAAATATAGAATGGCACCGAATAGCACCATAAAAATTTCCACAGCAATAGTGGAAAACAGACGATACAGAGCGAACATTGGGACATGAAGAAATACATACACGAAATGTCAACATAAAATATCCTTTCAGTTATTACTTCATTTTGGCCCATTGTCTAGCCTTCACAAAAGCAATAATCAAGGCAACTCATTCGAATCGACGCAGACAGGTGAGATGGTCCTTTTACCTTGTTCAATTACAACATCAGCCACCGAAGGCAATAGAATGTGCTTCTCCTTTCTCAAAACCCCAAAACAAGGAACTGCCACTGGCTTTGTCACCTAAAATAGAAAGAATGAAATCATAAACATTTGCACATGTAAACAAATTCTTGTATAAAACTACTCAGAATTTCAGACCGATACGGTAAAAATTGGTAGAAAAGAGCTTCATTTATCTGTCACATTCAGTTAACAGAATCAAAACACAGCAATAATTACAGAAAGCCCTATAACAAGGCAGCATCAAAAGAACTACAAGATGAACAAAAACTTTAAATTCCAACATCACAAGTTAAACATGAAGACCATAAACATTTACTTTATAAACAATTGCATCCCGGGTAACGAAAAGCTTTCTGGACCGAAAATCTTGCCGCAAAATGTGTCTCCGGATAGGCAAATATATCAACATGAAAAGGCCTACACCCCAAGCTAATATAAGAAGTAACGAATACAAAACCCACTGAGCTGTTTGGTAATTCATAAAATTCTTCTCGGCTTCTTCAAATGATGCTGCAAAAAGAATTGGTTCTTCTTCTTCGTTAAAGCTGTCGGCCTCATCGACCGGGGCGGAGTCTCCGGTTGAATCGCCGTCCTGTAATAATCCCTTCTCCAGCTGGTCGATTTCTGCTTCTCCCTCCTTCTCATCCATCTAACTGGAATAAATTTAATGCAGAAATTGCAGTACTAATGAATTGTCTTCACTGAAATGATGAATCGAAAGCATGGATTGCGCCTTTCAATCAAACGATATCGGCTAGCAAATTACAACTTTAATTGTTCTATTTCCTTCCAGCATAATCAAACATTTTCAAGGGGTGTACATGGTCCGGTCCGGTCGGTTTTCGGACGTAATAAAAACCAAACTTTTTGCAATGGTTTGGCATTTACCAAACCGAAACCGGTCAACGAACGGTTTGACCGGTCCAGTTTGGTTCGGTTTGGTTTCAGTTTGTTCCCGGTTTGGCAATCCCAGAATGAATACCGTAATTTCAATCTCCATTAGCACACCACATTACATCCATTCTTCAGCACTTCCCTACCACAATTCTTCATCTCCCTCTCCTCCCCATTTCACATCAAACACCACCAAACAAGCTGGGAAAGCAGACTCCTTTCAACAGGCAAAGCAAACAAAAGCAGAAGACAAAGTTGCATCAGCCCTAGCAGCATACTCATATACTCATTATGTCAATCTAATTGAAATGATAAGTTCCAACTTCCAAGCTTGACTTCTAATATCCCCCCCCCCCCCCAAACAAGCAGCTGTCAAACTCAAACCCACAGTTTCTTCTTCCCCGTTACTTTCTCCCTCCTTCCGTCGCTGAGGTTCATGCTGAAAAAGTAGAACTACTCTCAGCTGAGATTGTCCAGCTGAAAACTCTGCTTGATTGTAGGACACACTTCGAAACTAACAAGAGTGCCAAACTGGTAACAGACTTGAAACAAGAACTAGAAATTCTTAGTCTGGAGTTGCAAATCAATTCCTTTTTTACTTTTGGACAAAGAAAAAGAAAACTGGATAGGCCAAATTAGAATTCAAGAAAACAAAATTTCCAGTCATGATATTTTCGCTAATATAGCTGTATAGGCACGAACATACATACATACACACGTTTTAGCAAATAGCAAAAGGCCAAATGCAGTGACCAAAAGAAATCCACAGAAATAACCTAGCCACATAATCGAACAAACTTGCACTGCTGTTTGCTGCTGAAGGCTTCACCGCTAACTGATACTTAGCTTTCATGCTTCTTAGCAAAAAGGATTGCTGTCAGACGACGAAGCGTGCAAAGAAAAAAAGACAGAAAATGAAAGAAGCGTGCAGACTAGGGCTGAAGGGAAATTGGGAATTGCTAATTCGGTGGGAAAATGGAACGGCCAACTGAGCAAGACAAAAATAGGAGACTAGAAGATTCTGATGCTTTTGTTTTTGGTATATAATATATATAATATTTAAATTTTAATATATAATTCTCGTAAACCAGTCCGGTTCGGTTTTGACGGTTTTAAATGTTCAGAACCGAAACCAAACCGACAAACACAGTTCGGTTTTTCCTTAATACATAAACCGGCTGTTAAACCATGGTTTCGGTTTTAAACGGTTTGGATCGGTACGGTTCGGTTTTTTGGTCCAGTTGTTAAAATTTTTGTTCAGCCCTATTTTCAATAGCCGCAACGGCAAGGCCATTCCCTGTATTAAAAAAAAAAGGAGAGAGAGAGAATATTAAACTGTTGGCCCATTACAAACGTCAATGAAATGCAATTAAGAGCTAGTTTTTAGATAATGTCTCATTTATAACCGGTAACCGACTGATGACCGAATGATGCCTGTAATGCTCCAAATTTTTTATATTTGTTTTGATGAAAGTAGATTCCTATGTCAGACTTTTCGTGCTTCTCAACAATCATTTCCCTCCAATTTGTTTGACAACCTCTATAATTCACTCTCTTTCCTTTCCCCAACAACCCTTTTCCTCCAATTCGTTTGACTTTTTCTTCTACTAACCTTATAATCTATTCCAGTGGAAGCATACCATATAATCATCCTCTTCACAGTTGATGCTTCACAAAATTCAAGGGTTGTAAATCGTAGGAGACTTCCCCAACAAAGGTGTAACTGTGGATTAGTTGCTGCAGAAGAGACTTCATGGACATTAATTAATCTGGGACATAGGTTTCTCACCTGTCCAAATTCGCGTGTAAGCATATGGATTATGTCAGTATAATTTTTTTCATGGTATTCAAGTTTGAAGCAGTACACAAATTGATACTTTTTGTTCGTTTTTATGTCAGCTCGATGATGGGGATGTGGCTTTTTTGAATGGATAGATGAACCGATTTGTGCATGAGCTTGTGATATAATATCTGGGCTGCTACGGAAGTGTAACCGATATGAGAAGCAAATACATGACTGTAAAGGAAATGAGGAGAAGATAAGTCAGCTGGTTCGGAAATGAAAAATGTTAACTTGGTTGTTGATATGTTCATGGATTTTTTTTCATTGTACGGGCAACGAAGTAGTACTGATGTATGTAATGCAATTCCTATATTGTGTTGGATATTAGGTGTGTGTTGGACAGGGGATCTGCAATGATCAGTTTGGATTCCTGCAAGCATTGTGGTTGTGGTTTTAAGTAGTAGGATTCTGTAATGGTTTTTGGTGCTGTCCAAATTGCAGTGGTTATTTGAATATGTATTAGTGTGTATTAGTGTGAAAATAGTTTTGTACAATATGTTTTTGTCGTGAATTGTTACTGTTACTCATTTCAAAAGGGGGAATGGCGTAGAATCTGGTTTGAACAATCTTTACATGATAATGTGACAAACGAAAATCTTACAAGCATGTTCACCAAAAACATCAGCTTCACTACATAATTAAACATTTTCTTTGCATTAGCCACAAAAAACCATTAACTAAATAGAACCAGTTTCATGTTTCATATTCCATTCAAAACGATCTTGCCAAAAACAAAAGTTTAGAGAAAGATGCTTAAATATACAAAAGCCACCTACACAAATGCAATGCATACTTCCAAGCATCTTGACCAAGACAAAAAAGGTCATATCAACCAAATGCAAGACCTATGCTAAATCATCTGAATCATCTTCAAGATTCTTCCTTCTCCTACTGCTTTCAACCACATATGATTGCGCCATATAAATGGTTCCATTGCGCAGAATGAAATTAGGAACAAGCTTGTCAGTGCCCGGTTGTGTCCTGCAATATGGCCATTTTTTTGGGACTTCATCTGTGCTGGTTATGTATCTATACACCAAGGTGTCTTTGGCCGCATTTGGAGCTGGGGATAGGCAAAGCATCAGCAGCATGCACATCAGGAATTACACGGGTCATCCGATTAACATGCACATTCTGAGAATTCAAATGGTTATAATGAGATCAATTACAATTCAGTGCATGATGTACTATAAATATTGAAACAGAATGTCAATTGTGACTTGACTTGGTATGAGTAGTTTGATTCACATAAGCTGCAGGACATGAGGTGCAGTATATACAATAGACTCCTCAACCTCAGGATCTTGTATCTCAATCAATTTATCACTTGGTTTTCTCCACGGACACTGTGTAATAAACAAAACAATTATGTACTTGTGGATGTCTTAAATAAACACAAGCAGTTATATCTCATACCTGGTACGATACCCTTGTCATTCTCTTTCGATGTGGCCTTAAGCCAATGGTAACATTTTGTTTTCTACTCTTCACACTCTCTGTTTGCAGCTGATCAGTAGAGCATTTGCTCCTTTTCTTACTCACATTATGTAAATCAAACACAAGCAACATATGTCTCATATGAATAAAAAACGAGCACTTACTTGAATGTTCTTTACCTCAGAAACAACAGTGTGTTCATCAAGTACATTGTGTTCACCAACTGCTGGCATGTTTTCTTCATCAGTAAACTATGTAACATAATTACAAATCAATTAAACACACATACATCACATGATATTGATCCAATGCAAATGAATAACAAAAAACTAGTATTACCTGAGACATCACTTGCTCAGCAACATCGTTTACTAGTGGATCACATATTTTAACAGCGGTAGGTGAGACGTATTCAACATTTCCATCATCATGACTACTTTTCCTCTAGACAGACTGCAATAGTTATCAATTTCATAACACAATACATTAAAAAGTATTATAAGTGGCTAATATAATGGACATTATTGATATGTTATCTCACCATCTTTAATGGCCTGGAAGCATCTATGCTTGAAGAATTTTTCTTCTGGTTTTTGTAACGGACTTAGTTTTTGACCTTCACAGCAGCTGGTTGTGATTGTTCAGTTATAACAACGGGAGGGGAGGCACTTGACACTGCAGTAAACTCATCAGGGTCTACTCTGGTCCGTCCCTCAGCTGGTAGGCTTGTTTGTATATCGACACGGGATGGACAAGTTCTTTTGTTGTGTTCTCTTGCAAAGGATTTCAAATTGGCTATAAAAAGACTAGGCAAAGCTGACCTGATTCATTAGTTAGAGGAAGGAGTGCCTGGAATATTTGTACTATAGCATTGAAAACTAAATGCATTTGTATATACATGCGTATTGTTTGTCTTGAGAGGGCCTTTCTACATGCCCCATTCATAAAGACATTAACTGGAACATCTGAATGTCTAGCTAAATATAATCTCTTTTTCTCTTTGTTCTTTTGGTTGTTGATGCAGGGTAGGTGATGAAGCCGGATCTTCACCAAGGGTCTAGACGACCTCAAATTAGTTCTGTCAGTTAACTTGAAGAGTTGTTAACTGGATTGAAAATTGTAGCTGGAATAACCTCTAAAATATCATGCACAAGAAAGCACAGGTTAAAAGTCCCGGAGGGTTGGCCCCGGGAAAAACCCTCCGACGCTCAAGTCAGTTTGGACCATATCTCACTGAGATTATAATTTAAATGGTGAGTTAAGAGTGTCTCACAGTATGGGCCCAAGAGCAATGTGTATGAACTTGCTTTGGGATTTGAGTGTTTGAATTCCAGATCCCTTTCTGTGTCTTGGTTGGCTTGCTTTTATAGACCTTTTCCCGCCGTTGGCTTCTGATAGTGGATAAGACGTTTGCTTGGGGCAGAAAGCCTAGGACGCTGTAGGTCCGCTGATGTGACTAGTAGCCTGATTGATGTGACTAATAGGCCAGCCTGGCTGATGTAACTTATAGGCCGGCTGGAATGACCTTGGCGTGTTCAGACTAAATAACCAGCTGTAGTCATTATAGTCGGATTGCACTCCTGTTTAAGGGTCCCACGAAGTAATGTCGTGCTTGGTACCTTTGCTGAAGTGCATAATCAAGCCTTGCCGAAGTGTAGGATTAGGCCTTGCTGAAGTGTAGGATTTCGTGTGGCTGAGCCGAACTGCAAAGGCAGACAAATCTTGTTCTAATAAGCCCGTGACGTGTCGGATCTTCATTAACTGTGCGGTTATCCTTTTATTTGCGCAGTAATTCCCGCTTTTAATGTAAGCGCTAATTCCAACACCTCATCATTATCTTTTCGGCGGTTTCAACTCCCGAGGGGAAAAACTTTAATCCCTGCCTTTTCGAATTTTCAGACGGAAAAATTGTGACCTTTCGTTTTTCCTCCCTTATAAATAGGGACGATTGCCCCAATTCCTTCTTTTCTTCTTCCTTTATTCTGCTCGCTTGATTATTTCGCTGCACTGTCGCACTGTTCTTCTTCTTCGTCTTCGAAGCTTTCCTCCGACCTTACTCCAGCTCTTTCAACTTAAGTCTTCAATCTCGTAAGCTTTTCTTTATCTTACTCATGGCTTCTTCTTCTTTTACCTCAAAATCCATGGTGCCTTTTTCTTCGGTGCAAAACTCAAAGTGCACCTTGAAAGCCACCGACCTCACTGAACTATGTCAGCATTATAATGTTGACAGGAGTACTTTTGCTCCCATTCTTCCCCTTCCTCATCAAACTGCTTATGATCCCCCAGCTAGGTACGAAGCAGTTTATGAATAGTATTTTAGATCTGGTTTCAATCTATCCATTCCGGCCCCCTTATTCCAAATACTATTTTCTTACAAACTTAGGCTTCCCCAAATAACACCTAACAGACTAAGAGTTATTCTTAGTTACTTGCTCTATCTATGAACAGCTGAGAAAAACTTCTCACTTGCAGTTTTTAGAGAAATATTTGTATGTAAGCAGGAGGGTAGTTGGTACTGTTTTGATAGGAGACCTCAAAATAGTGGAGGGTTTTTTGTCATAAATCTTCCTTCCTCTTCCAAAGATTGGAGGGGGAATTTCTTTTTCGTTAAGAGTATAGGATTACCTGAAGGAATCCTTTGGAACACTGGCGGTGCGAATAACAGGAGGTCAAGTGAGCAATTTCGCAATGAAGCCTCCCAACTGTTACATTTGCGCTTGGCCGTAGATTGGAAGAAAGTTGATAGGCACATTGTAGGGGTTGCTGACCTAAAACATTTATGGCCAGAACATAACTTTCGTCCTCTCATTCCCATTGCCTTGAAGATAGTTCGGGGTATATAGCAACATTTTGAAGATCTTTAACTGGTTTTGATATAGCAGCTGTGTTTTGACTGTTTTGTTCCTTGAATTTTGCTGAAATCATGGTATCTGGGACCCTCGAAAGGTTGAAGAACTTGATCCCCAAGAAAAGAAAATGGACAGAATGCCAACCTTCCACTTCAGAACAGGTTTCTGCTAGCTTTTCATCTGAAGTGCAGATACGTCCAGGTAAAATTTTTGCCCTGCACTAGTCTTGGATATGTTTGATTTCTATTTAATCATTTGAATCTTTTCCTCTTTAGTTGGGACTTCTGCCAATCCCCTCCAAGTTGAGGCCCAAGTTCCTATTTCAACCTCAGCTCAACCTGGTGACAGGAGTGGGGGAATTGATGCCCCTATTTTAATTCCTTCCTCTCCTGCTGCTGAAGAGGAGAATGTGCCCCCTCCAAAGTGGGTTTCTGATGAGGCCATACCCTCCTTTGATCTTTTAAGAGAGACCCCTGAGGTAAACGCTTCCAGGGAAGAGCCTTCCGGGGTGAAAGCATCTGAAGAAGAGTCTTCTGAAAAGAACGCAACGAAGGGAGAACCTTCTTCCCGAATGCAACGGGGTAAAAGGACGATGGAGTTCATCGTTGCTAATACTGCCACAGATCTTGAAATAGCTAGGAAATTGACAGAAATGTCAATACTTCCTAGGGATTGGCAGACATATGGCAGTCTAGACTGGAATACTGCCATAAACTTATTTGCAAGGAATATGGTCCTGGTATGATTTCCCACTACTTTCCATCTTTTAACTTGATCCTTTATGCTTTTCCTAACCAGTCTGACTTTTGCAGTATCGAGTCCAAGAATATAACATCCTTAAACGAGCTGAAGAGTTCCATACCGGATTCTCCAAGCTCTCTGAGACCAATGCCCACCTCAAAAATGCTTATGACCAGTTAGCTGAGGTGGAAAAACCTAACAGTACGAAAATAACCAGGCTGGAGGCTGAGGTGAACAATTTGAAGTCTCAAGTTTCCACGCTTACTGAAGACAATTCCAAGCTTCAGGTGGTAAAACAAGATTCAGATTCCAAGCTAGCCTCACTTATGGAAGAGAATTCTAGACTTCAAGATAGGAAACAAGATTCTGACGCTAAGCTGGCTGATGCCAAATTCCAAGTGATTGAACTGAAGGAAACATTGGCCAGCACTGAGTTAGTCTTTTCCAAAGCCCAGGCTGAACTGGAGTTCTACCAAAAGGAACTTAGTACTTTTGATCAAGAATTGTCCAACAGCAAGGCTGAACTGAACCAGCAACTGGAGGCAGAAAAGAAAAGCAGGGCTGATCTCCTCCAACAATTTGAGCTCCAAGCTGAGGAGATAAAGAGGAATGTCGTTGCTGAGTTCAGACAATCTGAGTTCTTTGCTGGAAATTTCTTGAAGATTCAAGGCTCAGCAATTGCTGTTGGGCAAACTTGGGCAATTGATGCTTGTTCTGAGGTCTGCCCCAGCCTGGACAAGAACCATCCTCGGATTGCTGAACTGTACAACCCTGAGGCTGAAAGCTTGCTTGAGAATCAAATCGCTCAGTTCTAAAGTGGGGTTGATCTCAGAGAGGATGAGGATGTTGTAAAGTAGAATAGGACTTTTCTTGTATATTTTTGTAGTTGTAATAGATCATATACTTAATGAAAATCCATTTTTCTCAACTCCTGTTCTTCAGCTTGTTTCAGATTATGTCTGTATCTTCGGCATGTGAGGTTTTATTTGCTTGTCTCGATAGTGAATGCAAATATTTGCCCTCAGCTCTGCAAAGCTTTACTTGCTCTTTTTCCATAATTCACAAGTGTTTGTCTTCAGCACTGTGAAGTTCCATTTTCATTTGCTTTATGCAAATATTTGTCTTTAACTTGTTCTATGTTAATAGTTTGCACTATTTCAAGACTTATACAAGTATTTGTCTTCGGCTTCTGTGAAGCTTTACTTGCTCTTTTTCCATAATTCGCAAGTGTTTGTCTTCAGCACTGTGAAGTTCTATTTTCATTTGCTTTATGCAAATATTTGTCTTCAACTTGCTCTAAGTTAATAGTTTGCAAGTATGTGTCTTCGGCTTCACCAAAAGAGTATCTTTTGTATGCTGGCTCTTTGCACAAGTATTAGGCTTCAGCTTCCATTCTTGGCACTACCAAGAATGTAAGGCTATCAAGCTGACATGCAGCTATCCTGTGCTTTAACTTAAGATATAGGAAAACCCTTACCCAATGTTGAGCCCTGTTCATTCTTTTCATTCCTACTGAGTCAAAACACGGGGAAACTTGTTCCATATGTTGAGTTTCGCTCAACCCTCTCAGTCCTGCTGAGTTATAATATGGGGAAAATTGTTCCATATATTGAGTTTCTGCTCAACCTCTCGGACCTGCTGAGGTAAAATATAGGGAAACCTGTCCCATTGTTGAGACCTGCTCAACCTCTCAGATCTCCTGAGGTAGAATATCGGGAAACCTGTCCCATTTTGTTGAGACCTGCTCAACCTCTCAGACCTGCTGAGGTAGAATATCGAGAAACCTGTCCCATTTTGTTGAGACCTGCTCAACCTCTCAGACCTGCTGAGGTAGAATATCGGAAAACCTGTCCCATTTTGTTGAGACCCGCTTAACCTCTCAGACCTGTTGAGGTAGAATATCGGAAAACTTGTCCCATTTTGTTGAGACCTGCTCAACCTCTCAGACCTACTGAGGTAGAATATCGGGAAACCTGTCCCATTTTGTTGAGACCCGCAACCTCTCAGACCTGCTGAGGTAGAATATCGGGGAACTTGTCCCATTTTGTTGAGACCTGCTCAACCTCTCAGACCTGCTAAGGTAGAATATCGGGAAAATTGTCCCATTTTGTTGAGACCTGCTCAACCTCTTAGACCTGCTGAGGTAGAATATCGGGAAACCTGTCCCATTTTGTTGAGACCCGCTCAACCTCTCAGACCTGCTGAGGTAGAATTTTGGGAAGCCTGTCCCATTTTGCTGAGACCTGCTCAACCTCTCAGACATGCTGAGGTATATCCCCACTTTCGTCGTGGGTTATAGATAGGCATAAATTATTGCTCCATGCATCATATGGTGACTTAACTTTCCTGGCTGAATGACAAATAAGAATACTCAGCTGAATATAAGAAATCGATTCTTTGATAATATAAGGCTGAGCCAAAAGATACCGGATGAGCATAAGAAGAAATAGACCCTGATTCGACTGAATCATGAACTTTTGCTGTTACGTCAGCCTTATATGCTCAGGAGCCCGTAACCCCCTTTCATCAGGATATGAATCCTCATCACTTAGCAACCCATGATGAGACCCAGGTTTACAACTCTCATCCAGAGGGGGTTTACCAAAGTCTAGCCTGTTGTGGAGCCTAGTCCTTGGATTATAGAAACGTTGCAGGTGACCCAGCTTGATCAGACGCCCAATCTCTTGCCCGAGCTGCCTACAATCTTCTGTATCATGCCCAATATCATGATGATAAAGGCAGTACAGTCGGTGGCTTCTTTTGTGGATCGGTCCAGCCAGGGGCTGGGGTTCCTTTGCTAGAGATTTTTTTCTCATGTAGGAAAGGATATGGGCTTTTGAAGCCAGCAGAGAGTTCATTTCCTTTCCTCGGTCTCCCAACCGAATCTTGACAGAGCACCTTTCCTGCAACGGTGCTTTGCCTTTATTGTCAACTTTTCTGCCATGTCTGAATGGCAAAAAGGCTTTCTGAGTACATTTTAAGCTCTGGTGGCTAGACTTTTGTTCTGGCCGCCTCGCCTCGGCCATAACCTCGGTCTGACGCCTGGGGTAATAGCCAGGCCGAGTGGGAGAATACTCCAGGCGTTTCAGTGGGTGAGAGTTACTGGAATGAGACCCACTAGACCTTGCTGCAGAGGCCTTCCCTTTCATTTCCCTCACTATAGCTTGGAACACACCTGGATTTTGAGCCACATATTGTATGGCTCGAATATGCTCTTCATATGTGAAGACAATGGTGGGAGTTGAGGATTCTCCCGGTTCCGTAGAACACTGTTCAGTTTGCTGCTGAGAAGACCTTTGGCTCCTCTTAGATGTCATAGGTCGCTTGAGCCCTTGTTCAACTCTTTTATCCATCTTTTTCTTGATAGCTTGCTAAGGTAATTAGAAAAGATCTGAATAACTGTTTTCTGGGTTAAGGGACTAAGAAGCCCTCCTTCTAGCGCCAAATGATGAAGCCGGATCTTCACCAAGAGTCTAGACGACCTCAAATTAGTTCTGTCAGTTAACTTGAAGAGTTGTTAACTGGATTGAAAATTGTAGCTGGAATAACCTCTAAAATATCCTGCACAAGAAAGCACAGGTTAAAAGTCTCTGAGGGTTGGCCCCGGGAAAAACCCTCCGACGCTCAAGTCAGTTTGGACCATATCTCACTGAGATTATAATTTAAATGGTGAGTTAAGAGTGTCTCACAGTATGGGCCCAAGAGCAATGTGTATGAACTTGCTTTGGGATGTGAGTGTTTGAATTCCAGATCCCTTTCTGTGTCTTGGTTGGCTTGCTTTTATAGAACTTTTCCCGCCGTTGGCTTCTGATAGTGGATAAGACGTTTGCTTGGGACAGAAAGCCTAGGACGCTGTAGGTCCGCTGATGTGACTAGTAGCCTGACTGATGTGACTAATAGGCCAGCCTGGCTGATGTAACTTATAGGCCGGCTGGAATGACCTTGGCGTGTTCAGACTAAATAACCAGCTGTAGTCATTATAGTCGGATTGCACTCCTGTTTAAGGGTCCCACGAAGTAATGTCGTGCTTGGTACCTTTGCTGAAGTGCATAATCAAGCCTTGCCGAAGTGTAGGATTAGGCCTTGCTGAAGTGCATAGTTGGACCCAGCTGAAGTGATCTGAAGTGCGGCACTTGGACATAGGCTGAAGTTGGTGCCGAGGTGCAAACCTTGGCATATTCTTCGATAGTATAATAAGTGTCATGCTGCCCTGCTGAAGTGCAACCAAGGCTGAACAGCCATGCTTGGGCACTGAACTGCTGAACTGCAGCACTTGAGTTCTAAACTACTGGAGTTGAACCGTTGACTGTTGTTGACTAACAGACGATTTAATTATGGTTTATAAGTAGGGAGGACTGCTCACTCGGGTGAGAGGGGTGAGGCTCTCTTGTTTTTACAGCCAGTAGAAACGGACTATTTGGAAGACTTGGGGAGACATGGAGTTGTGCTTTCAGAGCATCCCATTCTGAAAACGTTGGATGGCTTCTCATTATCTGATGTCAAGCCTCATATAAGAAGATTGTTACAGTAGAGGTTCATCCCTGGGTGGTTTGTTTGCAAAGAGCTCTAGAAAGTTTAGTGTTGGCTGAGGTATGTCCCTGATGATTGACTTCTTTACTCTTTGGCATTTCAAATCTATATTTCCTGTACTTGCTCACCTAATTAGCTTGATGAGTTTGCTTATGACGCAAAGTTATTAGCCTGACTGTATGTCGATTTCACATGTGAATAACAGTGTACAGGCGGAGTGGTCAAAATAAAGAAGTGCGTTAGGTCTTTTTTTTTGAAATAGTAAAATACTTTAAACTTTAAAGGAAAGTTCTTCAAGACGACAGTAAGACGCGTATAACTTTATGGGTCTGAATATTGGACATCAATTATGAGCATGAACTAAAAAATGCGAGTGGCAGAAATGAGAATGTTAAGATGGATATGTGAAAATACAATAAAGGATAAACTAAAAAATGACATATATGGAGAAAGAGATTTGTCCAAATGCAAAGAAATATAAAGTACACAAAAAGACATATATGGAGAAAGGTTGGGTGAATTCTATAGATGAGAAGATGAGGGAGTCAAGGTTAAGCTGGTATGAACATGTGGAAAGGCATCATGTTGGTGTATTTGTTAGGCGGTGCGAGACAATGAATGAGGTGTTTGTTAAACGTGAGAGAGGAAGACCAAAGAACATGAAGAGAGGCGGCAATAAGAAATGATATGACTTATCTGGCAATTGAGTAGCATATGATTAGTGATAGAACAAAGTGGAGACAATTGATTCATGTAGTCGGTGTCATGTAGAGGGTATGAGGAAGTGGGAATTTTAAGTATTTAGACCTGAATCACGGGTGAGATGATGTGATTGTTTTGAAAGAGAATGTTATAAATATGCGTATTATGCATTAGGTATTAGGAGACTATGATTCAGGCTACGACTCAAAAACAAACCCAAAAAAAAGCAAAAAAATGCAATAAATAAATAAATAAAATAAATAACGGTCAAGAGAAATGATTGATCTATATAGTCGATCTTTCATAGTGGAAAAAAGCTTGAGTGTTATTGTAATTGAGTGTTGCTGTTGGTGGTGTTAGGCTCTGTAATCAACCATTGTACTGTGTGTGTTCGGGTAAATCGACAAAAAAATGCAAACAAAACCGAGGCGAGTCTAAGGACTCTGTCCTTAAGACGAATTGCTCCGGTATACTGTGCCCAACCAGTGAAGCAAAAGTCTCCCAGGATACAACGGCAAACAGTTCACACGAGCGGCACTGCAATGTAGGAACTCATCGAACCTGTAAGCGCTCTGACTTCACGATCACTGTAAGGAATGAATGCAGTAGTATGTATGCAAGGGAAGAAAGCAGAAGAAATTCGCTGGCTACAGAGGTCTGGAGAAACAGGCCTTTAAATAGAGAGAAGGAAATAGCAGTTTTCGATCTCAGTCGTTGGATCTGGCAGTTTTCATCCACAGCCGCCAGATCGTAAACCGCGAAACGTAGACCGTCGAATCTGACGGTTTTTGATCTCAACCGTTAGATCATAAACCGCAGCGGTTTTCATCTACAGCCGTTAGATCATAAACGGTTTTCGATCTCAGCCGTTAGACCATAAACCGCAGCGGTTTTCATCTACAGCCGTTAGATCATAAACCGTTGGTAAATCTCAGCCTTTGGATCTTCTCAGAATTTTATTGGCCATACGATTAAGAGAATTATTTTTCTGGAAAATTTTAATGAAAAATTCTCCAAAAAGATAAGAACAGGCCAGAGCCACGAAGCCACGAGCCACGAGCCCGAGCCGAGCCGGCAGGACGGGCGGGAAGGCGGCGGCGCGCGTGCGCGTGTGTTGTGAACCTTGCCTGAGCTGCGTCCTGACTCCGTCAAAAACGTCTCATGCCCAAGGGCACATTTTAGAAAGCTCCAACTTGAGCTATATATGGTGGCCCTTTCATCTCAAATAGTCAATGTGGTATTCCACTTAAAGGGTGATGTGTTCACTCCTCAAGAGACCACATCACCACTTTTCCAATTTCCTTTCAATTTTACTCCAACTTTGAGCATTAATTTCTCATTCATCCGGTATCGGAATCGAGTGATTCAAAAGCCTAAAGTCATCTACTTGTTACGTAGATAATTTAGAAATTATTAGTTTTCGTTTTTATTAATGAATAATAATCATAATTAAGCTCAAAGTATGGTGGTTGTCAACTTTTGACAAACCCATTTGCCCAAACTTTTCCAATTTATTTCAAATCCTCCAACAATCCCCCACATGAATGAAAAATTAATGCAGATGCAGATGCAGACTCTATCGTGAAGTCAGACAGGAAATGTTGCATCAGAAGAGGTAGCTTCTGGCCTTGAACCTTTCTTAGTGATGTACCATCGGATCCACTCAGTTGGGTAGTGACATGATGTCTTGAACTATCAGCCTTTACTATGAACCTAGACAATGATACTCACACAACATTTCTTTTAACACCCCTTTTGGTTCTCATGGTTGTGTTCATTATGGCCATGAACAACCCTGGTTTCAGAAATTGTTTTAGAGAATTCTTGCCTATCAGAATTCTTATACAAGCAGCCTCACTTCACACTTACATAGGTGATTCCTATCAAGAGTATTCTGCCATACCCCACTTGAAGTGTCAAGATATAGGACATCATTAAAAGCATTAGCTTAACCTAACGGTTCTCTGCAGAAAGAACTTTTGTTTAACGGAATGAGTAAGTGCTAACTGAACCCTTATAACTTAGTTTTCCCATTGAACCAAGATTCTGAGATCTCCAGTCAATAAGGTTGGGTTACCGTTACAAAGATTCATGCTTTGTAGGCTTAAGTCCCATTCCGTTTGTCAACTTTGACATTTGATCTCTAGGCAAAGCTTTTGTAAGCGGATCCGCAAGATTCTCCTTTGATTTTATGTAATCAAATGAAATCACGCCATTAGAGATCAACTGCTTAATGGTATTATGTCTCCGACGTATGTGTCGTGACTTACCATTGTAAATGCTGCTTTGAGCTCGTCCTATAGCTGACTGACTGTCACAGTGTATGCTGATAGGAGCGATTGGCTTAGGCCAGCATGGAATGTCTTCTAGGAAATTTCGAAGCCATTCAGCTTCTTCCCCAGCTTTATCGAGTGCTATAAACTCAGCTTCCATAGTTGACCGAGCTATGCACGTTTGCTTTGTAGACTTCCATGACACAGCACCACCACCTACAGTGAATAAGTATCCACTGGTGGATTTAGAATCCTTACAATCTGATATCCAGTTTGCGTCGCAATATCCTTCTAATACTGCTGGATATCTTGTGTACTGTAATCCAAGGTTCATTGTGTATTTCAGATATCTCATCACTCTATTTAGAGCTTTCCAATGTTCATCACTTGGATTACTGGTGAACCTACTCAATTTGTTTACTGAACACGCTAAGTCTGGTCTTGTACAATTTGTTATGTACATCAGACTCCCAATGACTTGTGAGTACTTTAATTAAGCTACAGGTTCGCCTCGGTTCTTCCTTAAGTGTATACTTAAGTCCAGTGGGGTCTTTACCGGTTTTACATTAAGCATATTGAATCTTTTAAGAACAGACTCAATATAGTGACTTTGAGACATGACCAATCCTTCAGCTACCCTAGAAATTTTAATTCCTAGAATAACATTAGCAACCCCCAGGTCTTTCATGTCAAAATTTCTCGTTAACATCTTCTTGGTATTCAAGATGATGTCGTGAGTACTGCCCATGATTAGCATATCATCTACATAGAGACATACTATCACATAGGCGTTTGATGTGTTTTTGATGTAAACACACTTGTCACATTCATTGATCCTGAAACCGTTTGACATCATGGCTTGATCAAACTTCAAATGCCACTGCTTTGGTGCTTGTTTAAGTCCGTACAAAGACTTAACAAGTCTACAAACTTTCCTTTCTTGTCCTGGGACAGTAAACCCTTCAGGTTGTTCCATATAAATCTCTTCTTCCAGCTCGCCATTCAAGAAGGCAGTCTTTGCATCCATTTGATAGATCTCTAGGTCGTAGACTGCAGCAATAGCAACTAGCATTCTTATGGAAGTAATCCTAGTTACTGGTGAATAAGTGTCAAAGAAGTCAAAACCTTCCTTTTGTCGATAGCCTTTAGCTACCAACCGGCCCTTGTACTTGTCAATGGATCCATCCTCTTTGAGTTTTTTCTTAAAAATCCACTTGCATCCAAGTGGTTTACTCCCTTGAGGAAGATCTACCAGCTCCCACGTGTGATTTTGAAGAATTGATTCTATCTACTGTTAATTGTCTCTTTCCAGAAGGGAGCTTCTGGAGTTGACATAGCCTCGGAAAATGTCCTTGGATCATTTTCTACCAAATACGTTAAAAAATCTGGTCTAAAGGACTTTGGTATTCTGGCACTTTTACTTTGATGAGGATCCTCTATTTCTTGAGTAGTTGTGTCACGTACTCGCTTACTAGTGCTTGCTTCTTCAATGTTATTGTCTTTCTTTGGAAATACATTTTCAAAAAACACTGCGTTTCTTGATTCCATGACAACATTTTCATGTATGTCAGGAATCTCAGACTTGTGCACCAAGAATCGATATGCACTACTGTTAGTTGCATATCCTATGAATATGCAATCAATAGTTTTAGGCCCTCTTCTGACTTGTCTTGGTTTTGGTACTGCGACCTTAGCCAGACATCCCCACACTTTCAAGTATTTGTAGCTAGGCTTATAGCCTTTCCAAAGTTCATATGGGGTTTTATCCATCTTCTTAGATGGAACTATATTTAAAGTGACGTTGGCGGAGAGAATTGCTTCCCCCCACAAGTTCTGAGGTAAGCCCGAACTTATCAACATAGCATTCATCATCTCTTTCAGAGTTCGATTCTTGCGTTCAGCAATACCATTGGATTGAGGTGAGTATGGCGTAGTCGTTTGATGAATAATGTCATATTCTGAACAAAATTCATTAAACGGTGCATCATATTCGCCACCTCTATCACTACGAATTGACTTAATTCGTTTGCTAAGTTGATTCTCAACTTCATTTTTATAATCTTTAAAATCATCTAAGGCCTCATCTTTGCTACTTAGCAAATAAACGTAACAGTATCGAGTGCAATTGTCAATAAAAGTCACAAAGTATTTTTTACCGCTTCTTGTTTGCACAAACTTTAAATCACAAACATCTGTGTGAATTAAATCTAACACTTCAGTGTTTCTTTCGATTGAAGGAAATGGTAACTTAGCCATTTTTGCTTCAACACACTCACTCCGGGATAGAACACATTTGAAACCTGTCTCTGGAACAAAAGATTTGGAAGGACATGTCCAGCCGACGAAAAGGATGTTTTAAGGGCCCTTACTGTTAGGAAATCAACCGAGATCACTGCAAAAACGCGCAGCAGAAAACAAAACTTGATCTCTGATTTCCTACCAAGGATCCATGTTATTCGTTTAATTCGACAAAAGAAATCAAAAAGTACCTCCGTAGATTCGAAATCTGCAGATGAAAAGGTGCGAAAATACGATCACCCTCTGTCGGTATCCACACGAACGCTTCCGCCCGGAGTGCTAGCTCTTCAAACGGCGCGGCTGAAGAATTCAGTTTTCACAAAAACGATTCTTGCCCTTTCGTTTTCTACTGGTTGTGTGGTGTACGAGATACACCATGCTCCGTACATATATATAGATATCAAAATCCGATTCCTGATCGGATTTGTTAACGCTATCAAAATCCGTACCAGATACGGATTCTGTTAGGATTAGATAAAACCAATCAAAATCCATATCAAATATGGATTCTCTGTTATTATCCGATGATATAAATATATACATAAAAAAACGAAATTAATAATAATAATTAATGTCCAATATTAATATTATTAATATTAAAAACGATAATAATAATAATAATTAATATCCAATATTAATATTATTAATATTATTAATCTCAGCCATACGCATTCTTGTGTGTGACCCGATAGGCCCATATTAATTGGCAGTTGATTAAATCGCTATTAAACAAACAAGTCGTAATTGGCCTCTAGCAAGGCATTACGACTACCCAATTAATACAAGTAAAGTCCAACTAGCCTAATAATAGTACATGCATTAATCCCTTTGTCACACGATATCTAGTTTGAACATAAGTCATGGTCAGCGTCATACTTATATTGTTCAAACATATGATTACTCGATCTTTAAGTAGACTGATAAAACAAATGATATTGATCACACTATCAAATCATTTGAGCACGGCCATGCATTTCACAGTCTCACTAATCGAGGGGCCCAAAGATATCACTCTCAAAAGAGAGAGACAAATTCTATTTTGTTTGTTCAATATCCTCTACATAATTTCTATCACATTCAATCATGACCCTTATTATTATCCAGTTACGAATAACGTTTGATCATGTCAAAATATAATAGACCTTATGTTGGAAACTATGACAATCTCAAGTCAAAGGATTAAAACATGACTATCATGAGATTTACTTATGACGCTAATCCATGTAGTAATCTCATGATGGGTCTATCCAATACACTGTTCTCTAACAAGTATCTATGAGATTGATTCGTATCACCATACACATAATCATCTCGTGATTATCAAATCAATACTCATACTGATTATAAATTATTTTATCTCTATAACAATAATGAATCAGGGACATATATCAAAATTGTGTAACATACTAACCAACAATAATGATAATAAAGCCTCTTTTATTGATAATAAATGCATAACATAAATATCCAAATCATGGCCTAGGGCACATACACTAACAATCTCCCACTTGCACTAGGCCTACAAATATCTGAGACCCATAGATCTAGTATGTTGATCATGCTTGACCCGTGAGAGAGGCTTAGTCAATGGATCCGCTATGTTATCATTTGTGTCAACTTTGCATATCTTGACATCTCCTCTATCGATGATGTCTCGAATGAGATGGTAGCGTCTGAGTATATGTTTAGATCTCTGATGAGACCTAGGCTCTTTTGCTTGTGCTATGGCACCATTGTTGTCACAATAAATGTCCACAGGATTTGCAATGCTAGGTACTACTCCTAGCTCAGTGATGAACTTCTTCAACCAAACTACTTCTTTAACTGCATCTGATGCTGCTATATACTCAGCCTCTGTTGTAGAATCAGCCACAGTGCTTTGTTTTGAACTCTTCCAACTAACAGCTCCACCATTCAATGTGAATACAAAACCAGACTGCGATCTGAAATCATCTATGTCGGTTTGGAAACTAGCATCTGTGTAACCATTTACAACTAACTCGTCACCCAAACCTCCATAAACCAAGAATACATCTTTAGTCCTTCTGAGGTACTTAAGAATATTCTTGACCGCTGTCCAGTGACCTTCACCGGGGTCAGCTTGATATCTACTTGTTGTGCTCAATGGATATGAGACATCTGGTCTAGTACATAACATGGCATACATGATCGATCCTATAGCAGAAGCATAAGGAATTTTATTCATTCTATCTCGCTCATCAGATGTCTGGGGACATTGATTCTTGCTAAGATGAATGCTATGAGACATAGGCAGAAATCCTTTCTTGGACTCTTGCATGTTGAACCTCTTCAACATTTTATCTATGTATGTACTCTGACTCAAACCTATTATCCTTTTAGATCTATCTCTATAGATCTTGATACCAAGGATATAGGTAGCCTCGCCCAAGTCCTTCATTGAAAATGAATTCCCTAACCAAGCCTTAACCTTTTGCAAGGTAGGGATATCATTCCCAATAAGCAATATGTCATCCACATATAAGACCAGAAACACTACTGCACTCCCACTAACCATCTTGTAAACACAAGGTTCATCTTCATTCTTGATGAAACCAAAGTTCTTAACTGTTTCATCAAAACGAAGATTCCAGCTTCGAGATGCTTGCTTCAATCCATAGATGGACCTTTGAAGCTTGCAAACCTTCTTTGAATTCTCAGGATTTACAAAACCCTCAGGTTGTGTCATGTACACATCCTCGAGTAAATTTCCATTAAGGAAAGCAGTTTTGACATCCATTTGCCATATCTCATAATCATAGTATGCTGCTATGGCAAGGAGAATTCGAATAGACTCAAGCATAGCTACTGGTGAAAAGGTTTCATCATAGTCTATACCATGAGTTTGTTTGAAACCTTTAGCCACAAGCCTTGCTTTGTAGGTTTGCACATTTCCATCCATGTCAGTTTTCTTCTTGAAAACCCATTTGCAATCAATAGTCTTAATACCCTCTGGAGGATCAATTAAAGACCAAACTTGGTTATCAAACATGGATTGCATCTCAGAATTCATGGCTCTAAGCCATTTATCTGAATCTGGACCAGACACAGCTTCCTGATAGGTAGTAGGCTCATCTTGATCTATGAGCATAACTTCACTATCATCAGTCACAAGAAATCCATATCTCTCTGGCTGACGATGTATCCTATCAGATCTGCGTTGGACTTGTGTTACATTTTCAGGCTCCACAACTGTTTGTGGTTCTGAAATCGTCTCTAAAGACGGTTCAACGATATCTTGTGGAACTTGAGTTTCCTCAAGTTGTACTATACTCCCACTAGTTCTCTTGGAGAGAAACTCCTTTTCCAAAAAGACTCCATTTCGAGCAACAAACACTTTGTTCTCTGAGGGAATATAGAAATAGTACCCTTTAGTTTCTTTAGGATACCCCACAAAAATACATTTGATAGATTTTGGAGCTAGCTTATCTGTCATTAATCTTTTCACATAAGCTTCACAACCCCAAATCTTAAGAAAAGACAAACTGGGTCTCTTACCAGTCCATATCTCATATGGTGTCTTTTTAACCGCCTTAGATGGTACACGGTTCAAAATGAATGCAGCTGTCTCCAAGGCATAACCCCAAAAAGATAAAGGAAGATCTACTTGACCCATCATAGATCGAACCATATCTAATAAAGTTCGATTTCTCCTTTCAGAAACACCATTCCATTGTGGAGTTCCTGGAGGAGTCAACTGTGAAACGATTCCACAATTTCTTAGATGTTGGTCAAATTCTTGGCTCAAATATTCACCACCTCGATCTGATCGAAGCGTTTTAATTGTCTTACCAAGTTGATTTTGTACTTCATTTTGAAAAGTTCTAAACATTTCAAAAGACTCATGCTTATGCTTCATTAGGTAGACATAGCCATACCTACTGAAATCATCAGTAAAAGTAATGAAATACTGAAATCCTCCTCTGGCACTAATGCTAATTGGGCCGCATACATCTGTATGTACCAAGCCTAATAAGTCATTAGCCCTTTCACTATGTCCAGTAAAAGGGGTCTTTGTCATCTTTCCAAGCAAACAAGACTCGCAATTTTCAAATGATTCAAAATCAAATGAATCTAATAATCCATCTTGATGGAGTTTAGATACGCGCTTCTTATTTATATGGCTAAGGCGACAATGCCATTTTCTTATTTATATGGCTAAGGCGACAATGCCATAAATATGCAGGGTTTAATTCGTTTGGCTTAGTTCTCTTTGAAGATATGTTATAAATATTACCGTCATTGGAATCATCAAGGTTAAGGACATAAATGCCATTATAACTACTTGCAACACAATAAAGCAAGTCATTTTTATCAAAAATAGAACACTTCTTATTTTTAATTAAAAATGAATAACCTTCATCATCCAAAACAGACACTGAAATAAGATTCCTACTCATAGTAGGAACATAAAAGCAATTCTTTAAAACTAACAAAAGCCCATTAGGCAAGACAAGCTCATAGGTCCCTACAGCTATAGCAGCAACTCTTGCTCTATTGCCAACACGTAGGTCCACCTCGCCCTTCTTCAGCATCCTACTCCTTTTGAGCCCCTGCATATTTGTACAAATATGGGATCCACATCCAGTATCTAATACCCAGGAAGAAGAAGTAGATAAATTAATTTCTATAACATAAATACCTGAAGATGTAGTCGTACTACCCTTCAACTTCTTCAACTCCTCCAAATAAACATCACAATTTCTTTTCCAATGCCCAGGCTTGTTGCAATGGAAACAAGTTCCTTCCTTAGAAACCTTTGCCTTGGGACCAGGTTTCGGTTTAGCTTGACCCTTTGCCCCTTTTGCACCCTTTGCACTTTTAGCCTTACCCTTGCCTTTAGCTTTCTTTTTCATTAGCTTGGTATTGACGCTCAATACATGGGTAGGCTTCTTGATATTCCCCTCAGCAGTTTTGAGCATACTATGTAGCTCAGGAATGGACTTTTCCATATTATTCATATTGTAGTTCATGACGAACTGAGAAAAACTGCTAGGTAAAGAGTGTAGGATCAAATCCGTTGCGAGTTCCAAACTCAGGGGATATCCAAGTCTTGCAAGGTGATCTATATAGCCTTTCATCTTTAAAACATGAGCGCTAACAGATTCACCTTCAGACATCTTACAGTCAAAAAGTGCGACAGCGGTGTCGAACCTATCCTGCCTAGCCTGTTGTTGGAAAGCTTGTTTGAGATGCACACTCATCTCATAAGCTTCTAAGTGTTCCAGGTCTTTCTGAAGTCCTGAACACATAGTTGCCAACATTAGACATCCTATGTCATTGGAATCTTCCACATGCTTCTTATATTTTTTCTTAACAGCAACAGAAGCATCAGCAGGAGGGGGTTCAGGGACAGGGTCATCGAGCACGTAGGACTTCTTTTCTTGCTTGAGAACGATTCTCAAGTTTCGAAACCAATCAACAAAATTAGTCCCACATTCTTTTAATTTTTCCTTCTCAAGGATTGATCGCAGCGATAAGGTGGAATTGTTATTAGCAGCCATTTATGATCTACAAAACATGCAAAGTAACACTTTATTAATAATGAGGTTAAAATTTATAAAACTCTCACTAAAACATGACCCTCAAAAAGAAATATTTTAGTGAGCTAAGATCCATATTTGACTTAATTCTAAACTCAGCTTTGGCATGACGCTTAAAATTAAGTTATTTAGGTAGGTAACTTCTTTACCAATTACATCTCATGTAACTCTTAGAATTTATGGAATAATGACATCATATATCATTATATGTTAGATTCCATCTAATGCCTTGGGCCCAAAACCATTTTGATAGCCCAATTAAGTCTAACCAATTTTAAACATATGAGTAGCACTATTACTCATCCTACGTAGCTAGGAATGTTTAAAGCACATTGCTTTGGCAATACCTACTTTAATACAATCCCAGTTTTAATAGGTGTTTAAGACATGGATGGCATAAAGACTTAAATTATTGATGAGGGTTCAACTTAGTTTATGTCTTGCATTGCATATCATTATATCGTAGCATCCTATATGCATATATAATCTATCATCCACGCATCTCATACAAAATGATAAATATGTAAACGTGACATAGCATGGCCAAACTAAATATGATCTTCATGAGACCAAATGAAGATCATAAAGGAAACCCTATGTGAAAGACTTCCTATTACAACATTTGCAATGATACATATCTTCTTGTCTTGAGCTCGTGCCTCCATCTCCATGGAATCCACTCGTCCTTGGTATGTGTCGCCATCACCACTTTTGTAGCTTGATTCTTCATTTATTACAATAATAAAGAAAAACCTAACTACTTGTATAATAAAATACAACAAAACTACAGCGGCACGCAGGCCATAATAACCCAAAACAAAAATATGACTAAGTCAATCACATAGGTCCTGAGGCCATGCTATGCACCATGCAAAGACATCAACAATTATAATATATCTTACATAAACATATTATAATAAATAAATATATATTGACATTCTTAATGTCACGGTAACGAACTATAGGGCGTACCCATACGGCGGTCCCGCTAGCCGGTTAGCATTATCGGTTGTTCATATCGATATAAACATAATCGTTTTTGATCATCACATGAAAAACGAAAACTTTATATCACATATAACAATCTCGAATCATAAGGTCTCATGAAAACGAATTGAAAACATCAATCCGCTCTCATCAGATGAGATTCGAATAGGGTTTTACACATAGCGTATGTTTATATCTAATATAAACAAAATCGGTTTTGATCATCACATGACAAACGAAAACCGCCGTATACAAACCATCTCGTGAAAACGATTTGAAAAACACCACTCTTCTCTCATCATATGAAATCCGAGTTGGGGTTTTTGTACATATCATGTCATACGAAAAACAGTAAACATATAATCACATAAGCATGATATAATCGATTTAAACGAAATCAACAAGTGGCTCTGATACCACTGTTAGGAAATCAACCGAGATCACTGCAAAAACGCGCAGCGGAAAACAAAAGTTGATCTCTGATTTCCTACCAAAGATCCATGTTGTTCGTTTAATTCGACAAAAGAAATCAAAAAGTACCTCCGTAGATTCGAAATCTGCAGATGAAAAGGTGCGAAAATACGATCACCCTCTGTCGGTATCCACACGAACGCTTCCGCCCGGAGTGCTAGCTCTTCAAACGGCGCGGCTGAAGAATTCGGTTTTCACAAAAACGATTCTTGCCCTTTCGTTTTCTACTGGTTGTGTGGTGTACGAGATACACCATGCTCCGTACATATATATAGATATCAAAATCCGATTCCTGATCGGATTTGTTAACGCTATCAAAATCCGTACCAGATACGGATTCTGTTAGGATTAGATAAAACCAATCAAAATCCATATCAAATATGGATTCTCTGTTATTATCCGATGATATAAATATATACATAAAAAAACGAAATTAATAATAATAATTAATGTCCAATATTAATATTATTAATATTAAAAACGATAATAATAATAATAATAATTAATATCCAATATTAATATTATTAATATTATTAATCTCAGCCATACGCATTCTTGTGTGTGACCCGATAGGCCCATATTAATTGGCAGTTGATTAAATCGCTATTAAACCAACAAGTCGTAATTGGCCTCTAGCAAGGCATTACGACTACCCAATTAATACAAGTAAAGTCCAACTAGCCTAATAATAGTACATGCATTAATCCCTTTGTCACACGATATCTAGTTTGAACATAAGTCATGGTCAGCGTCATACTTATATTGTTCAAACATATGATTACTCGATCTCTAAGTAGACTGATAAAACAAATGATATTGATCACACTATCAAATCATTTGAGCACGGCCATGCATTTCACAGTCTCACTAATCGAGGGGCCCAAAGATATCACTCTCAAAAGATAGGGACAAATTCTATCTTGATTGTTCAATATCCTCTACATAATTTCTATCACATTCAATCATGACCTTTATTATTATCCAGTTACGAATAACGTTTGATCATGTCAAAATATAATAGTCCTTATGTTGGAAACTATGACAATCTCAAGTCAAAGGATTAAAACATGACTATCATGAGATTTACTTATGACGCTAATTCATGTAGTAATCTCATGATGGGTCTATCCAATACACTGTTCTCTAACAAGTATCTATGAGATTGATTCGTATCACCATACACATAATCATCTCGTGATTATCAAATCAATACTCATACTGATTATAAATTATTTTATCTCTATAATAATAATGAATCAGGGACATATATCAAAATTGTGTAACATACTAACCAACAATAATGATAATAAAGCCTCTTTTATTAATAATAAATGCATAACATAAATATCCAAATCATGGCCTAGGACACATACACTAACACTTATTGTCCTGTCCATTCCACGAGAAAAAAGGGACTATAGGCATAGTTAACCTCCCTCAGGGGCCCCGGTTGTCGGGTCAGAAAGGCGCGTAGCTCAGACTTGGCACTTTTCATTATTGAAACTTAGTCTGGGTAATAAGTCGAGATTAATCATTCTTTGCAATGACTTATAATTAACATAACCCAAACGTAAATGTCATAAACACGAAGACTCAAGCATGTAAGCGGAAGTAGAAGCAGTCTTATTAGCCTCATCGGGCGTAGTCTTCTTTGGTACAACAATTATAACACTAAGTTTAAACATATTGTCCATCAGGTACCTCTTCCCCAGAAATACACCATTCTTAGTCAGAATACATTTGTTACAATCAAATACTAGTCTAAATCCATGCCTGACTAGTAAAGCACCAGAGACTAAGTTCTTGCGGATGTCGGGAACATGCAGCACATCCTGCAGTGTCAATTCTTTTCCGGAGGTCATCTTCAGAATCACTTTGCCCGAACCTTCTATCTTCGAGCTATCCTTGTTTCCGATGTACAGCCTTTCATTGTCTTTCGCAGGAGCATATTCCTTGAACATTCCCCTGTTTGCACAAACATGTCTAGTGGCTCCAGTGTCCACCCACCACTGGCTAGGATTACATACAACATTACATTCAGAAACAACAGCACACAAGTCCAAATCATCCATTGCACTTACAAGGTTGGCTTTGGCTTTCTTTTGCCTTTTCTTGGGCTTCCTGCAGTCAACATTACGATGCCCCTGAATCCCACAATTGTAACATTTTCTAGTGAACTTTTTGGCAACCTTCTTGCCCTTCGCGTTCACTCCGACAGAATTTCCTTTCTTTTTTTTCGTCGCCTCTGCAACATGTGCTTTGCCATGGCCAGAACTGGAAGACGGCTTCTTCTCTGCCCTTCGATTGTCTTCCTCTATACGGAGTCGGACAATCAAGTCTTCCAAAGATATTTCCTTTCTCTTGTGTTTGAGATAGCTTCGGAATTCCCTCCACGAAAGAGGAAGCTTCTCAATCACAGCAGCAACCAGAAAAGATTCACTGAGGGTCATACCCTCCTCTTTCATCTCAGCAACAAGCATCTGAAGTTCCTCAATCTGAGAAACAACAGTCCTGGAATCTGTCATTTGAAAATCAAGAAATTTTCCAATAATAAATTTCTTAGTACCGGCATCCTCAGTGCGGTACTCCTTGTCTAACGCCTGTCATAAGGATTTCGCAGTTTTATAAGTAGAATACAATCCATACAATGAGTTATCCAAACAACTTAAAATGTGACTCAAACAAACATAATTGTTGTAACTCCATGCTTCAGCAATCAGACAGTCTCAGCTCTGTATGTACCTGCATAAATGACACAATAATAGGGATATGATATGCTAGTGTGTTAGTGAGGTAATTCAGAAAATATAAATAAGAAGCTGCCGACATTAAAATACCCATAAACGTGTATATGAACATATAATGCAAAACAACGATAAAATAAAAACAAAAAAGTGCAAAGTCAACATAAAACGTAGATAGTATCTAAGCTCCTAAATATACTCTAAGGTGCCCCTATATCCTGCATATACCTCGTTAACATTAATTCTCTGCCTCTACGAACTCCTATCGGCCTTACTACTTCTTAGACTTTTAGGTATACTCGTATCGATTCCTTGAAATTGATTTTGTGCTTCATTGTTGCTTAGGTATACTCGTATCGATTCCTTGAAATTGATTTTGTGCTTCATTGTAGCGCGACACGTGACAGCAGGGGTGGTTGGTGAGGCTAGATGCGGGTTTTGCTTCATTGTTGCTTAGGTATACTCGTATCGATTCCTTGAAATTGATTTTGTGCTTCTATTGTCGCCAGCCAAGCGTGAAGAAATTAGCACAGCAGGCATTTTCATCTTGGATTAGAGCATATACATTTCCTCGTGCTGCGCTGAAAAGGATTTTTATGGTGAAAAAGCTTCAGTTAGGACATGTAGCCAAAAGCTTTGCTTTGAAGGAGCAACCTTGTTTGGTAAATAGGTCGTTGCATAAGCAAGCTAAGAAGAGAAAAAAGGTTCAGAAACAGGGAGGGATAGCAAAGAAGAGAAAAGCTAACGGATGAAAAATTCTGATTCCTTCTGAACTCGCATCTGTTCAAGTCTGGCCTTCTGCATTTTCAGGAGTAAATGGAAAACACCTCTTTGGCTACGAGTTGTATGCATGGATTGGTGACAATCAGTTTGCAGAGTAAGGCATTGAAATTCGTACCATATTGAGTGAGACGTCCCATTCAGGAATCTCGACAGAAGTAACCTATGTTGCAAGCAGGTGCTACTGGATGAAAACTGGAGGATTTTGAGGGCTTCTCAAGAACACATTCTTCTTTAATTTTGGAATATGATGGAATAAAACAAAATGACTCATTAAATTGGCTGCGTTTCTTATATTGTGAAGTAGCAGTTGATCGACACAGTTTGACTTCATTATGGGTCATCGCGAAACAACCTCTGTGTGTTTATAACACATGGATATGATTGCGTACATCTGACCCCTTATACTCCGCCATAGACGGAAGCCTCTAATATAATAAGGTAATGTTGTTGTTGTTGTTATTATTCTATTTATTCAGGATATGGCAATAGGTGTTTTATGTTATGTGTAAACCACACATGTGGTTTTGTAGAAATACACTCTAGGCAATTTTGTATATGTTGAACATCTTTGCTTGGTAGTAAAATTGTTAGTCTGGTGCTCCGAGAAGTCCATGTACGCGGTTATTTTTGTTGAAGCATCAGAAACTGTACACGTGAATTTTTTTATTTACAAGAATGGAGGTCCAACGCTAAAGATTTTCAACGTCTTGATGGAATTATTTCATCTCCATTTAGAAGTTGGGATTCTTGAGCTCGGGTGGTTCGATCTAGAAGTCTCAAGACCTAGACATATTTTCAAATGTTTGCAGATATTCAAAGTTTTTAACTTATATTGTATCATCATCATCATTCATACCCAGTATATTTTAACGACAGCAAAAGCTATCGTTAGAGTCTGGAGAGGATAAGTGGCAAGCAAACAATACCTCTGTCCCAATGGATAGAAAGTTTGTTTACAGTGAGACCTCCGGTTTTATATGTACCTGCAGAAATAACACAATAATAGAGATATGATGTGCTAGTGTGTTAGTGTGAGAATTTAGGAAATTCAAAGTTTTTAACTTATATTGTATATTCTGGGGAATTTTTTTTTATTTCTAGTGGTTGTGTAATATTTCTTTGATCGAAGCCTATAGTTCCTTCGACTTTAGATTTTGGGTGTTGAAACACAAATGGTGGCAATTTTGGGCCCATGACTACCAGGCTAGCCCAGAGATCGATATCAAGCAAGCTGTGGGCAACCGCGACAAGACGAAATATAACATCATGGTCCACATATGGCTATTTATTTGCTGGAGTTGGCCCACGTACTGCAATTTCTTGGAAGCAAACCTGTCCAGTACATGTTATAAGGAAAATCGTTTCCTACTCAATTAAAGAAGGAAAAGACTATCATACTTCTGAAGGTACTACGCTTATTTTAACACGTCTACAAATTCAACTCGTGAACTCATATCATCAGTATCCAGTATATTCCAACGACATCAAAAGCTATCGTTAGGGTCTAGGGAGGGTAAGTGGTAGGCAGGCAATACCTCTATCCATTGCTTCCAGTGAGACCTCCGGCTCTATATGTACATGTATAAATGACATCATAATAGAGATATGACGTGCTAGTGTGTTAGTGAGAGAATTCAGGAAATACAAAGAAGAGGCTTTCGATATTAAAATACACATAACGTGTATATGTACGTGTAATGCAAAACAACGGTAAAACATAAGCAACCAAGTGCAAAGTCAACCTAAAGCGTAGATAGTGTCTACGCCTATCTATGCCCCTAAATATACTCTAAGGTGTCCCTATATATGACTTATACCTCGTTAACCTTAATCTGATGTCTTCATGAAATCCTATCCTGGACCATGTCCTCAGAGAGGTGCAAATCCAGTAGGTCGTGCCTAATGTGCTCATCCCAAGTCAGTTTGGGCCTGCCTTTACTCCTGTTTCCCTCTAAAATGAGTCATTCAATTGCTCTGACCGACGCCGTTGTATGTCTCCGCTTGACATGCCCAAACCATCTCATTATTCCCTTCCTTATCTTATATGATATACTAGCCACGCCTAACCTTTCTCAAAAAACCTCGTTTCTGATCTGGTCTAGCGTTGTATGCCCACACATCCCTCTCAACATCTTCATCTCTGCCACTTCCATCTTCTGTAATTGTGACCTCTTAATGGCCCAGCAGTCTGTCTTATATGATCTCGTGAACTGAGACGACCAAATGTATTCAACGGAATTCGGGCAATCTACATGCATAGTTTATTGTAATAGTTTGTAAAGGCAATGTGATGAAGAATGAATGCATGAGATCAAAGATGATGGTGAATGTGTGTTTAAATAAGCAAGAATAACTTGACTCATAACATGGATCGATCTATGTCTCAAATGGATAGATCCATGTGGCTTAGAAATGAAGTTGAGTATTCTGACAGACATAGATCGATCACATCGATCGATCGATGTCACTTGGATCGATCACATCGATCGATCGATGTCACTTGGATCGATCACATCGATCGATCGATGTGCCCTGGGTGCAGAGTTGAAACTTTTTGTCCAACATATATCGATCACATAGATCGATCGAAGTGACTTCGATCGATCGATGTGACAGATCGAAGTAGGACAGAATAAAGTTGGAGCTTACTGTGAGACATCGATCGATCGATGTGTCAACAGAAGTGACTTTTCACCATGATTTGCAACTTATGCACCAAGGGACATACCCAATCGCCATGCAACGACCACCAACGTCTGAAAACTGTCTGAATGGAGTTGAAGAGCCTATAAATAGGCTATTACAACTCATTGTTCAAGACATCTTGTTTTTAGAGTTGTTCTTGCATTCTATATTCTTCATCCTTCTCATTTTCACTCTTGTTCTTGAAAGTTCGTTGAATCTCTATTCTTTTGCTGAGAATAAGAGATTGTTGGCTGTTGTATCCTAGGAGGAAATTTGCTTACAACCCTGCAGCAACTAGTGGGGGCAAATATTCCTTTCGGAAAGTGATTCTCACGCCTCAAGCCAAGCTTCTTCTCTTTCATTCTCTCTTGTTATTTGTTTTGTTTCCTTATTTTAATAACAATCGAAAGGAATATTTCAAAATGGATTCAAAGACGTTTCTGAATCAAGAGAGCATGAAGTTGGACCGATTCGATGGTACTAACTATCTCCGCTGGAAGGACAAGATGTTGTTCCTCCTAACTGCTCTTCAGATTGGGTATTGTCTCGACCCAAATCTGAAGGAGCTGTCAACCCCAAAAGAAGAGGACTCTGAGGAGGTGAAAGTCGCTTGGAGGAAGAGACATGAGGATAATATGCTTTGCCAAGGAGATATGGAACGCCTTGGAGTTCAAGTACAACAACGAGAAACAAGGCGCGGACAAATTCCAGGTGATGAAGTATTTTAATTTTAAAATGGTTGAAAATTTGTCAATCATGGACCAAGTGCACGAGTTGCAGGTCATTGTGTCCAAACTGAAAGAGTTGGGTGTAGAAGTTTCTGAGGCATTACAAGTAGGAGGGATAATCGCTAAGCTTCCCCCTAGTTGGAATGATTACAGGAAGAAATTACTACACTCAACTGAATCCTTTCTCCTTGAACAACTTCAAAAGCATTTGCGTATTGAAGAAGAGACAAGAAGTCTTGTAAAGAGACATGTCTCTAATGATGCACCAAGAGTGCATTATGTCAAAGGGAAAACAGGAAGTTCGGTTGGAAACAAAAGAAAGAACTCCGATTTTTCTGAATCCACAGACAAAGCAGAATCCAAGAAAGGCAAGAGATGCTATAATTGTGGCAAGAAAGGTCATCTCAAGAAGGACTGTTGGTTTCGAAAGAAACAAAAACAGGGCGGTAGCTCCCAAAATGTCAACAATGCGAATATGGTAGACATTGGAACCGATCAACTGGTTGCAATGGTCTCCGGATTGCATGTTGGCATGATAACGGAACTGCATATGGCTACGAACGAAATCACAAGTGATTGGTGGTTCGATTCGGGTGCAATAGTGCATGTATGCAACAACAATGATCTAAGACCTACCATGTTGTGGATGATAGCCAGCAGGTTCTTATGGGAAACCGCAGTGCCACAAGAATATTGGGTAAAGATAGTGTAGAGTTAGACTTTACTTCGGGAAAGAAGTTGTTGTTAGTCAACATTCTACATGTACCTGAGATTTCTAAGAATCTCGTTTCTGCTAGTTTAGTCTGTAAGAGTGGGTTCAAGATAGTAATGGAGGGGGACAAAATTATAATGTCCAAAAACAGGATTTTTGCTGGCAAGGGTTACTCTTGTGATGAAATGTTTAAACTCAGTATCAATAAAAATTCCGCGGTTTCTGTTTAATCTGTTGATTCTTCTTTTTCATTGTGGCATGATAGACTTGCTCATGTTAGTAATACTACTATTAAGTTCATGTCTAAGCATGCCTTAATTTCTTGCAAAGATGAAAATGAAAGAACATGTGAAGTATGTATACAAGCTAAGATGACAAAGAAACCGTTTCCGAAAGTAGAACGGAAAACCGATCTTTTAGAACTTGTTCATTCAAATATTTGTGAATTGAACGGTGTTTTAACCCGAAGTGGAAATCGATATTTCATAACTTTCATTGATGATGCCTCTAGATATACTTATGTATATTTACTAAGGCATAAAGATGAAGCTTTTGACATGTTCAAAGTCTATAAAATAGAAGTTGAAAATCAATCGGGATTGAAAATCAAAGTTCTAAGGAGTGATCGTGGTGGTGAATATTTTCCTCTTGAATTTAATCAATTCTGTGAGGAGAATGGTATCATACACAAGAAAAGTGCTCCGTACACACCCCAACAAAACGGTTTGGCTGAAAGGAAGAATAGAAGTTTAGTTGACATGCTGAATACAATGTTAATAAACTCTGGTTTGCCAAAGAATTTGTGGGGAGAAGCCTTGTTAACGGCTAGTCATATTCATAATAGAATTCCTTCTAAGAAGTTTAAGGTTTCTCCATACGAATTATGGAAGAAACGAAGACCAAATCCAAGTTATCTTAGAGTTTGGGATTGTCTAGTCTATTATACAGTTCCGGATCCGGAGAGGACTAAATTGGGGCCAAGAGCTCTTAAAGGTGTCTTTATTGGATATGCCAAAAATTCTAAGGCGTACAGGATTCTAGATTTAGAATCCAATGCGGTTGTTGAATCTAGAGATGTTGAATTTCTTGAGAATAAATTCTTAACAACAGATTCAAATCAAAGTTCAACAAGTGAGAATTTGAATGAACCTATTGTTGGAGATTTTTCCAATGATCCTTCTAGTGTTGATGATCAAAATCAAAATCCTCCAACTAAGGTTAGGAGAAGTCAACGTGCTAGAAAGGAAAGTATTTACATCCGGACTTCATTTCTTCGCAATCCATTACTTTCTTAGTTGAAGGTAATAGGACAAAGGTGTTTAATCAAATACATATTGTATTAAGCGTGGAAGATGATCCAAAATCCTATAAGGAGGCGATGCAATCGAGAGATGTATCATTTTGGAAGGAAGCAATTGATGATGAGATGAATTCGTTATTGTCTAACAATACGTGGATTCTCGCGGATTTGCCTCCAAGTTCCATAGCAATTGGATGTAAATGGGTATTTAGAAGAAAATACAATACAAATGGTTCACTTCAAACTTTCAAGGCTAGATTAGTAGCCAAAGGCTTTAGACAACGAGAATGGATAGACTATTTTGATACATATGCTCCAGTTGCGAGGATAACATCCATTAGAGTGTTGATAACATTAGCATCCATAAATAACTTGGTTATTCATCAAATGGATGTTAAGACTGCATTTCTCAATGGTGATTTAGACGAAGAGGTCTATATGGAACAACCGGAAGGTTTTGTACTTCGGGAGAATAAGCACAAAGTGTGCAAATTGATAAGGTCATTGTATGGATTGAAACAAGCACCGAAACAATGGCATAATAAGTTTGACACTACCATTTCAAAGGATGGTTTCCGACATAATGGTGCAGATAAGTGTGTATATTCCAAGTTTACAAACGGATATGGTGTCATTATTTGTTTGTACGTGGATGACATGCTAATTATCGGTACTAATATGGAAGGAGTAAATGAAACTAAGAAGTATTTAACTTCACAATTCCAAATGAAAGATTTAGGTGAGGTAGATACAATATTAGGGATTAAGGTGTCCAAGCATAGTGGGGGGTTTTGCTCTTTGTCAATCTCATTACATAAACAAAGTGTTGAATAAGTTCAAACACTTGGAGATCAAAGAAGCAAACACACCATTCGATGCCTCATACAAATTGACTGGACATACCGGTAGAGCGGTAGCACAATTGGAATATGCTAGTGCAATTGGCAGTTTAATGTATGCTATGCATTGCACTAGTCCGGATATTGTCTTTGCGGTATGTAAATTATCAAGATATACTAGTAATCCTAGTATAGACCATTGGAAGGCAATCGGACGACTACTTGGGTACTTGAAGAAGACTATGGATTATGGATTGTTCTATAATAATTTTCCAGCCGTGTTAGAAGGTTATACTGATGCTAGTTGGATAACTAGTGTTGGTGATAACAAATCTACTACGGGTTGGATATTTACATTGGGTGGTGGTGCTGTTTCTTGGGCTTCAAAGAAACAGATATGCATAACTCATTCTACTATGGAATCCGAGTTCATAGCATTGGGATCAGCAGGTAAAGAAGCGGAATGGCTGAGAAATCTATTATTGGATATAGAGTTGTGGCCACAACCGATACCAGCCATTTCTTTACACTATGATAGCCAAGCAACGATGTCTAAAGCTTATAGTAAAATCTATAACGGGAAATCTAGATATGTCAGCCTTAGGCATGATTATGTAAGGCAATTAATTACTGATGGTGTAATAGCCATTGCATACGTCAGATCCTGCAATAACCTGGCGGATCCGTTGACAAAGAGTCTGTCAAAAGACTTGGTACAAGTACATCTTTAGGAATGGGATTGAGACGTATGGGATAAGTTCACTTGTGATGGAAACCCAACCTTGTCTAGCATACCACTAGCCAAAGGTTCAATGGGTAACAACAAGTCACAAAGTGAGATATTAAAGCACTACGATTGATCTTTAAAGAATCAAACCGCACGGCGTTGATCTTTAAAGAATTGGAATGTTAGTGTCAAAGGAGGGTGAGTGTTAAAACACTCTTAATGAAGGATTAAGAGGTATATCTTAATTTTCACCTATATGAACATAGGAAGTGGTGCCGCTTTGACAAGCAATGATCTTGAAATGTTCATGAATACTAGGGGTAGCAAAAGGCCATAAAGTGCGATTTAAAATGGACTTCGATTGAGAGTGTGGTTTCATGTGTATAATGTTTCCGGTTCTAGCACATAGGAATCTGATTCAAGGCTTTTTAGCTATCATGATTTCGTTAGAACTTTGAAGTGTTATACTACTAAGAGGTTCAAATCGAAAGATACTTCTTAGATGCATGAAATGTCACAAGTTGCTTTACAAACTAAGTAGGGGATTATTGTAATAGTTTGTAAAGGCAATGGGATGAAGAATGGGTGCATGAGATCAAAGATGGTGGTGAATGTGTGTTTAAATAAGCAAGATAACTTGACTCATGACATAGATCGATCTATGTCTCAAATGGATAGATCCATGTGGCTTGGAAATGAAGTTGAGTATTCTGACGGACATAGATCGATCACATCGATCGATCGATGTCACTTGGATCGATCACATCGATCGATCGATGTGCCCTGGGTGCAGAGTTGAAACTTTCTGTCCAAAATAGATCGATCGAAGTGAGTTCAATCGATCGATGTGACAGATCGAAGTAGGACAGAATAAAGTTTGAGCTTACTGTGAGACATCGATCGATGACATCGATCGATCACATCGATCGATCGATGTGTCAACAGAAGTGACTTTTCACCAGGATTTGCAACTTATGCACCAAGAGACATACCCAATCGCCATGCAATGACCACCAACGTCTGAAAACTGTCTGAATGGAGTTGAAGAGCCTATAAATAGGCTATTACAACCCATTGTTCAAGACATCTTGTTTTTAGAGTTGTTCTTGCATTCTATATTCTTCATCCTTCTCATTTTCACTCTTGTTCTTGAAAGTTCGTTGAATCTCTATTCTTTTGCTGAGAATAAGAGATTGTTGGCTGTTGTATCCTAGGAGGAAATTTGCTTACAACCCTTCAGCAACTAGTGGAGCAAATATTCCTTTCGGAAAGTAATTCTCATGCCTCAAGCCAAGCTTCTTCTCTTTCATTCTCTCTTGTTATTTGTCTTGTTTCCTTATTTTAATAACATGGTTACCGGAAATCCGACGGGTAACCGCAAATCCGGACGTAAGAAAGTAAACGTATTTTCTAGGAATATACTAGAGGGGTTCACCACCAAGCTCCCGCTGTATGGTTTTCGGTATTCTACTGGTCAAATAAGTTGTTAACAGGACTTTATCACAAGAAAAGATTTTTTTTAAAGGATAACCAAGATCTCTATATAAAAGTAAAGATATTTTAGAAGAAAAGGAGAATGTATCGTTCTACAGAACAATAATGAGAAAAAAATACTGGACCCTGAATAATTTTAGACCAATAATATATAGCGAGGAGCCATTATTCTAAATTCTTTTTTAATGAATATGTGGACCTTTATGTTCATTTATTTCCTGTGGCAAAAAAAAAAAAAAAAAAACAG